>APFE031577842.1:0-12899 GCA_000404065.3 Pinus taeda
TTCAAAACCGGGTTGGGATTGCAGGAAACTTTTTTTTTAGTCATCAAATTTCAACAGGGGCTTTGGGCCTTATTGAAGTTGCATTTGAAGGGAATATTCTTGTAGCTAACACTGTGGTACAATGTCTTGAAGGTTCTTCTCATCGGTAGATTCTATTGTGGCACAAGTTTCAATTAGCTTGTTATCGCGTTACGGTTTGAAATTCCTTTGGGGTATGTGATATGCTCTCCTACTTGCATCTTTTTAGCATCTTTGGCTTCCTCCTCTGTAGGAATATGTGGGAGGTTTTGAAATTTGTTTCCCCTTTGGTTAGGTGGGACTCTTTAGGTAGACAGGTTCGTCAGGATATATCTTGGCATTCCATTTGGAGTTGGATTCATTAGGGACAATTTATTGCAGAGCATACATGATTTTGTTGAAAATTGGTAGCTCAGGGATACGTTTCCTTATATAAAATTTCATTTCTAACAATTATGGAGTGACTTTCTAAAAATAGAAAGTCATGTCTAGCATCTCAAGTATGACTTTCCAAAAATAGTAAATCACCTTGTATCAATTGGTAAGAAAGTATAGTTGATGGAAAACCACTCAACTCATCATTTGTCAATCCTAATAGTTCAATTTTGACTTAATTATCAATATTATCATTATTCTTATGATGCTATGATATTATTATAAAAAAGAAACTCAAGTCACCTTGCCTTCATACTTTGCACCCCTCTCTCCTTAATGTTTCACATGACTCTACGTTACACTCTCTCCATCTCTCTCATTATAGTCTTGGCATATTCCTCTTGCACACTCATTGAAGGCATGTCATAAAAGATTCCTCTTATGCACTCTGTAAAGCATATGTTACACTCTCTCTTAAATGCATAAGTTACAAATGCATGTGTACGTCTCCTTAAATGGAATTCATTGCCCTCTCTCCTTAATGGCATGAGTTACACTTCCTAAAATGGCATGAGTTACACTCTCAAGGCATGTGAGATTCCTCCATTGAAGGAATGCGTTGCCTCTCTTCTTAATGGCATGAGTTACACTTCATAAAAGGGCATGAGTTACACTCCTCAATGCATGCGAGATTCCTCCATTGAAGGAATGCATTGCCTCTCTCCTTAATGGCTTAAGTTACTCTTCCCCATTGGGCATACGATTTACTCTAAGGCATGCTCCCTCTTTATGCTGTGAATTCGTTGCTCCTTCTATGTCTATGTGCCTCATATCTTCTCCCCTCACTACTTGTGCATTGTGAAAGAAGGATTCGAAATTGAGAGAGAGAGTTGGAGAGACTTGAAGAATATTGTGAGAAGAGAGACTTGGAGATTAAGACAAGAACTTGAAGGCTGATTTAGTGTTTGCATCAACTACTTCTATCAGTAATCTTCATGTTACAACATGTTCATATTTGGTTGAACTTATTCATTCTCTTGATCTCTCATTGTACTTTGTATCTCTGTTGAACAATTGATATCTAATAGAAGAAGAATCTAGTTGGGTTTTCCCCTTGTGAGTTTTTCCCTGGTCATTGTTGAGAAATACAGTGTAGTGATTTCTCTAGCTTATGATAACTGCTTGTGAAATACCTTTTATTTTCTTTGATGATATTGTTCTTTAGCTTGATTTGTTATTGTGTTTTCTTCATCAAACAACTACCAAAAAAAATGAACAATGAGACAAAAGAAAGGCTATCAGCTAGGGCCAAAACCTCGCCAATCTTGAGAGGAAAACCCACCGAATTCTTCTTCTTATCGAATCTTCAATTGATGAATTCCAAGACCAAGACCCTTGACCTAAGAACCTCTCCAAGACCAAGTCACAATGCTTCCTTGAACAACTTCTTCCTCTTGAAGTCAACGTGGTCAAACTGTCTCCTACACCGCTGTTCTCAGCTTATTCTAAATTTCGGCCTCTTACCACAGACCTGCGATCTTCGGTCTACTTGCAATTACCAAGATGCCACATGCGTGTACTTGATGGGGCAGATTTATGAGATTTTTCTCCTTTGCTATACTTTTACACTTCTCTTTGTGACTTTGACTTGTAATGATGCTTCCTTCTTGACCCTTCTCTCGACTTCTGCAAGATCTGATGTAACCCTACTGCTATAGCCCTAGTTGCAGTAACATGTTTGAGTAGAGGGACCCAAAAAGAACACTAGAAACCTTTGATCTTCTTCTCCTTTTCTTCGCTGCTTAAGAGGCTTTCTCCCTTCCTTATCTCACACTTCTTTCTTCTTCGTAGATGCTTGATTGATGTATTCCAAGTGAGGTTGAGTCCTCCTTTATATAGTGATTTCTCCATGCAAATAAGCCGACTTGACATCTTCCTTAGGTCGACTAGTCCTTTTGATAGACTAATTTGCTTCTTTTGAGGACCAACTTGATTCAGCACTTGTGACCTTTGTCACAAGGTTCGTCGAACTTCAACCTTAGAAAGCTTTTGAGGTTCGGCAAACCTCATGGCCATTAACCAAGTCCATAGATAAAAACTCATAACCTCATGTCAAAACTCAAGCTTGTAATCTGTCCTTGCAGTTTCCATGTTTGTGATAGCATTTTTTGTTATTGATGTTGACTTCTTACAATTTTATCCTCTATTTCATTTTCAAGTTAATATATCTATGCATATAGAAAATGTATATATACGAATCTAATAGCGAACCTTATTTGAACCCAATTGAAAAATTTGAACTTGAACCGAACCTAATCATTGCCGAACCCAAATTCGAACTCGAACCATGTGACGTTGATTGTGACAAGGTCTTGGAGGGTCTTTTGACTCTTACAATGACTCAAATAAATATGTAGCATGCCCAAGCAGGGTCTCTTATACATGACAAAGGCTCTTTTGAGTCTTTGACTTGTAGCCCGCATGACAAGCCCTAGAAGCTCTCAATGGGAGCTTTAATTACAAAAATAAAATTCCTTGAGCATGAAACCGATGTCTCAAGAATAAGTATAACAAAAATAATTTTATTTTTTCTTGTTTACCTGAATTATATAAAATCATGATTACACATGTCATTATGAAGACCGAACCTAGTTACATATTTCAACACTCCCTCTTAACTAGGGAGGTATTCATAATCCTTACAAGGTACTTGGACATTCTCAATCTGAAGAATTCTCATAAGAAGAGTTGGATTGGTAACCCATCTGCATAGCATTATATCATCCAACATTGTCACATAGCAAAGCCTTGACTAACAACTCTATCTCTCCATAAGATCAGGGCACAATGTTGGTGAGACCAATGATATATAGACACCTTCATCATTCTCTCTCAAGGAGGAAACCCCACTCGGGTGTTCATAGGGTATGTCCTTCCAAGACTATTCTTATCTTGGATTCGCAATCCTCAAAGAATATTGGTCCCCTATGAATACTCTTATCTTGGATGCCCTACCACATCCTCCCAAGAGTATCGGATGCCAGATGCTTACCCAATCTTCCATTCTTTTCATCCCAAGTGAAGACCAGAATGATGTGTCTATCTCTCCTTCTCAACTAGGGGGGATATACCCATTCCTACGAAGGAATGTACCCATTCTTATAAAAGGAATGCACCCAAACTCCCTCTTAAATAAGGACTTGTCCAAGCTCCCTCTTAGTTTAGGGACTTGCTTCCAAGTTTCTTCTTAATCAGAAACTTGCTTCCAGGCTCCCTCTTAACTAGGGACCTATTTCCAGCAACACCTCTTTCTAGGTGGAGATTATGGGACAATCAGCTGCTTGAGGGGCTCCCTCTTTTGATGTCATGAATTTCATCTTCTTTGTTATGGAGCCCTCATCTTTGGGACTTCTTTGTAGGACACAAACCATCCATCACTTTCATTTATGAATCATGTCAGTCATGTTATACTTCCTTTCATCGGAAAGTGATCCATTAGTCCATGTATGGCCTTCCTTCATACCTTGCTACCTTCTTGACATCATGTTTCCTTCAGGATCTTCCATCCTTCCACATGAGTATGAGTTGTAGATAACATCTACACTTCTCTTTATGTAGCCCTTTATTAGCCCTTCCAGATATTGTTCAAAAATAAAAAATGAACATCAAATCAAAAATTACCTTTTCTGATGGCCCTTCATCGTCACATCTACTTGTTGCAACATCAACATCCTGCATGTCGAAGAATCTAGGGCAACAACAATTAATGAGATTCTTCTTAGCATGATAACTATTTATGAGATATTTTAACGTTTGCTTATTAGCACAATTTTCTCTTTATATCATTAGTGTGTGTATTTCTTACTTCATCAAGCAATTGTCAAAATACAAGAGACAAGAACACAAGATGTTGGCTTTTTTCCGAGGCCAACACCTCTCCCTCTTGGAGAGGAAAACTCGCACAAAATTCTTCTTATAGAGATTCCAATTGACGAATACCAAGACCATGACCCTTGACCTATTATGCCACTCCAAGACCAAGACACCAATCCTCTTCTTTGTCATTGCTGCACCATTGAGGCCATTACTGTTGCACCACTGAGATATTCATTCCTACTGCACCATGACTGCTCCTTCATCGAGGTCTTCATCACTGCTGTACCATAACTGCTCCTTCATCAAGATCTTCATCACTACTGCACCAATGCTATACTTTGTCTTCATTAGGATCATGACTCATATCATGATTACAGTGATGTCGAGGATATGACTGTGTCTAGGATATATGCTCCACAAAGATCCTTTTTCTAACATGTATGCCGAGACTATGACTATGTCTTCTTCTACACTGTGATCTTCACTGAGATTGTAACTTTGTTCTCCTTGCACTGAGATCTGCCACAACTATGTCGAGATTGTATCACTGTGACCCTTTAACTAGGCTGAGACTTCAAAGATGTATGCAAGGACATCACTGTGCTTATCACCGAGATTTCAGAGGTATGCCGAGATTCTGTCCTCATTCGAAGTTGCAGAGACTTATCTGAAGTTTTGTAATTTCCGTGGTGACCCTAGCGGGGTATTTATAGTTGTTTGTCTTCCATAATTAGTCGACAAGACAATGAACCATTGTGTCACTTTATATGAGCCGGCATGATTGCGTTTTATATCGTTTCATTGGCCGTCTTCTTCAAGAGGACTGTGCTTGTCTAGGAGGGCTAATCTAGACACTGGGTTGACTCATATACATTATATATATGCTCAAGAAGAGCTCTTCAACATTTTGTTTGACTCTTTGACTTTCCTATAGCACTTAAACATGTGCTAGACCTATGCAATGAGCAAGAAACTCATTTTATAATTTACAAAAATAATATTTCTTTTCTTTTACAAGTACAAAGATCAAAATTACATTTATGAAGACGAACCTAGTTGCACTTAGTTCAACATTGCATTCATATTGACACATCTCCAAGATATTCATTTTTCAAGGGTCTTCTTTCTTTTCAGGCTTTTTCAAGGTCTTCATATCTTTCCCATGGACATGTCATAGTCAATTCTTTTAGTCATAAGATGTTGATTGCCTTCTCCATAGTTGCATTTCACTATCTCTTCCTTTCTCTTTATTCACATATTGCTTCCTAGGAATTCTCAATCATAGTTCCTTCATTTCGTCAACCACATCATATTCCATATGAGGACATATTATGTTGATTTCATCTAGTTAATATGTAACCCATGCCTTTATGCATCCTTTTAATGAAAGAGGTCCTTTTCCCTTGATCATGCTCATGAGGTAGAACATGCATCCTTACTATCTACAACTATATAATGACATGACTTTATTAAATACATGCATACATACCTCGTCTCTTCCTTTTGTTCATTTGGATTTCCTTCTGCAACTTCCTTGATTGAAAGTGCTTCAGTCATCTTGATTTGCTTCACTTCTTTGTCATCATACCATCATTCCACGAATCCCATACAAGGTGGAATTCTGGGCGAGACACTTGCTTTTTCCAGTAGGTGAACCTTCCAATGAAGATTCCAATGGAGGATCTTGACCATCCTCATCCTCCAAATCTCCTTTTGAATAATTTATGATGAGCTCTATACTATATGACTTTCTTCTACCCATAATTGCTACTTATGCTTCTAATGAGGTTACCAAGAGCTATTTCCTTCTAATGATGATTGTCATAGAATTCTACTTCGGCTATCATTCAAGCTTTTTATGATGATGTCTTGAGCTCTTTCTTTAGTTGTATGCTTCTATGATGCCATCTCTTAAAACGATGCATCCTATCATGCTTTTAATGATTCCTACCATGATAGCTAAATGTTACAAAAGAAAACTTGAAACAAAAACATGAAAAGGACTAGGTGAGGAACTATCTCAATCATAATAGAGATCCTTTACTTCCTCCTTATTGGATTTTTTCTTTTCAGCTTCTTCTACTTCTTCTGTGATATGGGCTTCTTCCCTTCCTCTTTTGTTGTTGTTCTTCTTGAGTTTAAGACAATCTCTCTTGTAGTGCCCATATTCTTGACATCCATATCATTGAACCTTTGTCATATTCTTCTTTCTTTTTTGAGGACCAAATTTCCCAAACTTTCCCTTTCTCTTCACCATGGCAGCGTATGCTTGAGTTTTCTCATTTGATTCTACGTCAGATTTTGCCTTCAACCCGGTTTTTTCAATTTTGCATAGTGACCATAGATCATTGAATGTAGTAGCTTCCTTCTTCCCATAAATGTTTGATGTAAAGTTACCCCATTCCTCTGGTCGTGCATTAAGTACTATAGTAGTCATTTCATTATCAGACATTATCTCTCCCAACTCTTGTAGTTGGTCCCTTATTTCAGATACCCTCATAAAGTATGAGGCTATTCCTTCTTCTTTTGATACCTTCATCTTGTAGAGTTCTTGCCTTAATGAGATTACTTCTCCTGCAGTGCTTACAGAGAACAATTCTACAAGTTTGTCATATATTTCTTTTGATGTTTCTAATTTTGATACATAGGGAATGAGGGGTTCGTTGATAGATTCTATAAGAATCCTCTCAACCCTTATTTCCCCTTTCATGAATCTTGCATGAACTTGAGCTTCTTCCTTTAGAGGTTTTGTGATTGAGCCCTTAACATGTTCCACCACTTCATTTTCTATGAGGACCAAAACAATCCTCTTCTTCGATGCAAGAAAGTTTGAAGACCCAACTGACTTGCTGCTCTCCTTGCAAGAAGATATTTTTATAGATTCAGATGTGGACATAAAGATACTTACTTGTGAAGGTACTCCTTAGTGACAATATCTTCAATTTGTTGCCTTCTTTGATTTGATGATGATATGGTTTTAGAAGATTTCTTCTTGGAGAAGATGTCTTCTTTCAAAAGTGACTCTTGACTCCAAAGAGAGGGAGATCACCTTGAACAAGATGTGATTTATTCTTTCCCTACTATTGCTTCACTATAATCCAACCCATGTAGTCTGGGACACATGGTAAGTACCTCCCATTTGGCGAATGAGTTGGGAAAAGTGGATAGGGACCATAGCTCTACTGATGGACACATTGTGTACTATCGTACTCCCTATGTCTAGGATGCATGGTGTTCAACAACTTGATCTGGGATCAAGTTTGATTGAGGTTCTACCTCTTAACTGACTTTTCTTAGTGGAGAGTGATAAGGTCCCGTGACTCACTCTCAATCCATTCTTCTTCTTTATTCATATCAGTGTTTAGCATAGTAGAAATGAGATGAGATACAAAGATGGTACGTGATGAAAAGATAGTTTATGATGTCCGGATGGCATGATGAATTGGCAGGTGGAATTCCCCCTAGTTGAGAGAGAGTGTTAAAACTGGCAACTAGGCCAAAATTTCTCTATTGGACAACTCATTTGTTGGAAATGATTATTGCATTGAATTCTTCTTTTTGAGAGGACCAAAATCGATCTAAAGATCACCAAATTTGGATAAGGAAAAATATTTAATTATTCAAAAGAAATTTTACAAGTCATGATCTTATAAAGGTGGGAAAAATTGAAAATTTGAAATTTGAATTTGCCTTCAAATGTCAAGGTCAACTTCTTCTTCATAAGGTCAAATCATCATGTCTAATTGTATATATGGGACATCCTCCAACCTCATATCTACATCATAAAATTAGCTCTCACATACATCGGAGGTAGCCGAGTTCAGAAGAAGGACGCAGGAGTGTTTTTGGGTTTTCTATTCTGTAACAAGGGCCAAGCTATGTTGATTAGGGGTAGCATCGGATGTGCTCTAGCCACGAAAATTGGTGGAGAGGCTAAGGTACATGAGATCTCCAATACCCAGAAAGGGTTTGGGCTCATGCAGAGGCAGCCAGGAGTTACGCAGTGCCTTAGAGGGTCAGCGTGGGTGACGCAGAGGGCCAGAGGGCTGACGAAGTGCCTCCAGACGCTGACGCAGGCCAAGCTGGAGTGACGATGGGCTAAAGTAGGGCCAGAGAGAGGCTGACCTAGTCCCTAGAGGTTGACGTTGGGGTTTCGTGGGGCAGATTGGAGCTGTGGAGCTGTCGGAGTGTTTATTGGGGGTTTCAGCCGGAATATCTGCTTTCGAGTAGAGAGGTACTACTGCTAAGATTTTTCTCTGTTGGGTGAGCCAGATTTGGCACCCAGATTGTATTTTGAAACTGCTTAATAAATCAAACCCTCAAATAGCTGCATCGGTTTTCCCACATTGGGTTTTTCTGGGGACATTAGTCCAAAAACAACGATGTCACTTGTGTTCTTGTTTCTACTTCCTTCAGTTGATGATCTGTAATGTGTTGAGCATGCATTTGTATTTATTTCCAATATGTACATGGTAAATAACTTGTTAATTATTAGAACAAGTAGGTAGGAATAAATTAGTAAAGTGCATGAAGGGTTTCTAATGTGTTAGGCTTAGAAATTCCAACATGGTATCAAAGCGTGGTTGCAGATCACATGAGAACTGAGGACATCAGCCGAACAGAGCAGCGGTAGCAGAAAACAATTGTCTCGAGTGACAAAAGCTATTCCTAGCAGAGTAGCAGCTTGGAAGGGGTGACGCAGTGCTTGCGTCATCAAGATTGAGCCAGGAAGAGGCAGAGGGAGGCAAAGGTAGGCTCGCGCAGAACCCAGGAGGGCTGACGCAGTTGGCTGAGGAGGTTGATTTGCCAGTGTTGAGATTGCGCAGAGACTAGTAGCTCTAACCTTCAGTTTGCTGGGGTTTAGGAGGCTGTGGGTCAGTTTTAGAGTGGAGTTGGTGGGGTACTGTAGTCAGAAGAATATCTAACAGGGCAAGACCAAGGTAGAGGGAGTTGCTGCCGAGGTGGATTTCTAGCCAAGGAATCCAGATCAGTGTTGCAGTTGCACAAATGATTGGAGAGGGGCATCTCGACATTGGCAGAAGGGTTTCCAGGAGGGAAATCGAGGCTCAGAGGAGTCATACCAAGAACTTCCAGGAGGGAAGTAGAGGAGCAGCGAAATGGCACTACACAGAGTAAGAAATGAGGACAGACTGGAAGGAGCCTCAAACTTTGTAGTCTGGAAGGCCATAATCTTATCTGTACTAGATAAGAATCGTGTTAAGCACTTCGCCTTGAGGACGATAGCTATCCCCGTTGACCTGGCTGATAACGACAGGTACAAGGATGCAATGGCGAGGGCTAAGAGTATCATCCTTGACGGGGTCAAGGATCATATAGTACCACATATTGTCGAGAAGAACACGACACAGGGGATGTGGGAGACCCTGACCAAGTTATATTAGCATACTTCCATGCAGAGGAAGATGCTACTAGAAAATCAGCTGCGATCATACTAGATGAAGAAGGGAGAACAGATCGACCCATTCCTCAATCGATTGAAGGAGATCCGAGATTAGCTGACTTCCATAGGGGCAATGCCGGATACAGATTTGATGGTGAGAACAACCCTAAATGCAGTCTCAGAAGACTGGGAAGTGTTTGTCCAGAGCATACTGGGCAGGGCGACCCTTCCAGATTGGGATGAAATGTGGGTTGCTCTTTGCCAAGAAGAGATCAGAACGCTGAGCGAGGTGGGAAGCAGCGGCAAGGGGATCAGAATCAAGAAGGAGGAGGAGGAAGATGTTGCCCTAGCATCTGAGGGAAAGCAGGAGAAATGGAAGAAGAAGGACCTCTCCAAGGTCAAATGCTTCCACTGTGGGGAGCTGGGTCATTATGTGACCCAGTGTCCAAGGAAGAAGAGTAAGGGAGAAGTCTCCAAGACCAAGGCAGCGCCAGCAAGGGCAAAGAAGGAAGTGGGGACAGATGATGATTGTGCCATGAGTGTTCATGTTCCACTTTAGAAGAAGTGGGGAGACATTGAGCTGTAGTTAGGAGGACTACAAGCGATGAGGGGCAGGATCCTCGAGGTACCTAGCCTCTTGGATTAGACCTTGCTACGGGAGCCCCGAAGAGGAGTAGCAATACTGGCGATGTTAGTAGAGACGGATGTGGATGGAGCGACAGAAAGTTGAGAGAGTGATTAGAGTTGTAGTTGAGGGGTAGGGAATACAGAAGCAAAGAGGTAGAGATAGCACCGGGAAGATCAGCGCAGTAGCTAGAGAGAGGGACGTAGAAGCAGCCAAGGGTTCGCGCAGAGGCAACCAGGGCTCACGTAAAGGTAGCCAGGAGCTGCGCGATGCCTCACAGGGCTAGCATGGGTGATGGAGAGGGCCAGAGGGTTGACACAGGCCAAGCTGGAGTGACGATGGGTTAACGCAGGGCCAGAGAGAGGCTGACGCAGTCCCTAGAGGCTGACGTTGGGGTTTGGTGGGGCAAATTGGAGCTGTGGCGTTGTTGGAGTGTTTATCCGGGGTTTCAGTAAGAATATTTGCTTTCGAGTAGAGAGGTACTACTGGTGAGATTCTTTCTCTATTGGGTGAGTCGGATTTGGCACCGAGATTGTATTCTGAAACTGTTTAATAAATCAAATCGTCAGATAGCTGCACCGATTTTCCCGCATTGGGTTTTTCCGGGGACATTAGTCCAAAAACAACAATGTCACTTGTTTGCTTATTTGTGTTTCCTTTAGTTAATGATCTGTAATGTGTTGAGCATGCATTTGTATTTAGTTCCAGTATTTACGTGGTAAATAACTTGTTATTTAACAGAACAAGTAGGTAGGAATAAATCAGTAAAGTTCATGAAGGGTTTCTAATGTGTCAAACTTAGAAATTCCAACATGGTATCAAAGCGTGGTTGTAGATCGTAGGAGAACTAAGGGCATCAACTGAACAGAGCAGCAACAGTAGAAAACAACTGTCCCGAGTGACAGAAGCTGTTCCTAGTAGAGTAGCAGCAAGGAATGGGTGACGCAGTGCCTGTGTCATCAAGATTGATCCAGGAAGAGGCAGTGCAGAGGCTGAGGGAGGCAAAGACAGGCTTACGCAGAGGCCAGGAGGGATAACGCAGTTGGCTGAGGAGGCTGATTTGCCGGTGCCAGGATTGTGCAAAGCCTAGGAGCTCTAACCTTCAGTTTGCTGGGGTTTAGGAGGCTGTGGGTAAGTTGTAGAGTGGAGTTGTTGGGGTACTGTAGTTAGAACAGTCCCTAACAGGGCAAGACCAAGGTAGAGGGAGTTGCCGTTGAGGTGGATTTCTAGCCAAGGAATCCAGATTAGTGTTGCAGTTGCACAAACGATTGGAGAGGGTCATCTCGACATTGGCAGAAGGGTTTCCAGGAGGGAAATCGAGGCTCAGAGGAGTCATACCAAGAACTTCCAAGAGGGAAGTAGAGGAGCAGCGAAATGGCACTACATGGAGTAAGAGACTAAGACAGATTGGACAGAGCCTCAAAGTTCGTAGTTTGGAATGCTAGAATCTTATCTATACTAGACAGGAATCATGTCAAGCACTTTGCCTTGAGGACGATAGCTATCCCAGTTGACCCGGCTGATAACGATAGGTACGAGGATGCAATGGCGAAGGCTAAGATCATATAGTACCACATATTGACAGGGTCAAGGATCATATAGTACCACATATTGCCGAGAAGAACATGACAGAGGAGATGTGGGAGGCCCTGACCAAGTTGTATCAGCATACTTCCGCGCAGAGGAATAATGCTACTAGAAAATCAGCTGCGATCATACCAGATGAAGAAGGGAGAACAAATCAACCCATTCCTCGGTCGATTGAAGGAGATCTGGGAACAACTGACTTCCATAGGGGTAATGTCAGATCCAGAATTGATGGTGAGAATAGCCCCAAACGCAATCTTAGAAGACTGGGAAGTGTTTGTCCAGAGCATACTGGGCAGGGCGACCCTTCCAGATTGGGAGGAAATGTGGGCTGCTCTTCGCCAAGAAGAGATCAAAAGGTTGAGCGAGGCGGGAAGTAGTGGCAAGGGGATCAGAATCAAGGAGGAGGAGGAAGATGTTGCCCTAGCATGTAAGGACTGAGTTGATGTGAAGGACCATTTCTGATTCTATAAAGATTTTACTGAACTGTAAATATTGTAAAGAGTTTCTATAGAGCTATCTATCCTAAACAGAGTATGAAACTTTAAGAAAAATTTCTATTCTAAATTTATGCAAAAACTTCATAGGACTAATTGCTTGATTCAGAACTTACTTGGTCTACTGCGGATGAAAAATGTTTCAGAACTCCTCCAGTTTGCTCCCGTTTACCAAATGACCGAAACCACCTAGCCAAATTGAGCAGAACCTCGCTACTCAGTCCAGTAAACTTCTCAGTTGAAGCAGACTGTTCCCCCGTGCCCAGAAACCTCAGAACAAACAAGGCCCAACTGTTCCTGATGATTAAAAAACTCTTTGTATAAGCTTTTCTCTTGTTTTTCTCCCCCTTGCCTCCAACCGTCCCTTCCTTCTTATAAGTTTCTATTTACCGACATCCTCCATCACCGTGTCAAAATTATGACACGTGTCGATTTTTATAAACAAAATCTGATTTGATTTTATTTGCATATCTTAATTTGAAATAAAGTTTATTTATTTATTTCAATAATTTAATTTTAA
>APFE031577843.1:0-54606 GCA_000404065.3 Pinus taeda
AAAACCACGAGCCACGTGGAGGCATATCGCAATGGTTGTGGTAAAAAGGGGTTTTTGTCAGAGGGCCTCCGAACACCCTAACCAGCTGCCACGCATCGTGTGTACGAACCCAAAACCACTTTCCCCGGACGGCAAAGGTCGTTTGTTTTGTCAGAGGTTGGTGTGCGAATTGCGTCCGATCAAGTCAATAGACATGGATTGCATTCAACCTGCCCGAACTTTAATTTTACTTTTACGGCACGTTTTCTTTAATGTTTTTAATGAAAGTGTCATTAACTTAGGTAAAAGTCTTTATGATTTCATACGGCGAGTTAATAGGAGTATGGGTAAGTCTTATTTTTTAATATATGTTTTAAAAAAAAAATCGTTGACCCCATTTTTTTAGTTATGTAAGAAGAACACGGGGATTGGAGCAGGTGTGTTATGTAATTTTATTATTACACACGGGGATTTTGCACATGGTGAGAAGAGAAACAGGGCTCTGCAGCAGCCAATGAAAACCAAGGGATTGTAATGCAATGTTTGAAATGTATGAAACGGAGCAGTGTGAATTTTTTTTCTTTGTGATGTAAAAAGAAAAAGAATGCACAGCAGTGCAGGAGAAGGAAGTTGAATGAATGAAGAAAACCAGTGGATAGTTTTGTCTCAAAACCATGAATTGTTTCACACAGCAGTGAAAAGGTAAATGTGTAAATCCCTATAATTTTTTGTTTTCACACAGCAGTGAATGTAAATGAAATATTTACACACAGTGGTGTAAAATTTCATAGGAGGCAGAGTAATTTCTTTTGTGAAAATGTCTTAGTGAATCCCTCTCAGCATAGAGGATGAATATGTATCAGTAAATTTTATGGTGGTGAAATCTTCTGTCCTGTGTAATTAATTTTAAAAGACTTCTCTGTGTAAAAGATCTTGGAGCAAAGCAAACAGAGCATAGGCTCTGTGTTTTATATTTTATGGTTTTGGTATTTATCCATCTCAAACAGAAGTATAAATACCTAACAACTGGGAGGATGAGATAAAATAGGAAAGGGAATCGGAAGATGAGATAGAAGACTGGAGGACCATGGTCCCTCATCCAAGGAATACACAAGGTAGAATTACACAATTCAAACCCCGACCAAGGAATACACAAAGTAGAATTACCCAATCCAAGTACACCTTGTACTTGTACTTCTTGATGAAAAGTCTGCTAGGCATGGTAGTTACAATGCAGAGTTTTCCCAGTTATAGAAAAGACATCAATAAAATACTATTTGAGTTGCACAAACAAGACATCATGATAGATCTATCGAGGGTCACATCCCTTGCATCGTGGAGGTGTATGGAATGTGAGGGGCAACTACTAAGATCTTGCTCGTGTAGCATCTGTCTCTTGATGAGCAGAATATTCAGAATGGAGAGAAACCAACTATGAGATTTGCATGCCAAGGGTACCATTATCATCATTGAGATAGGATATCAGAGAAGTTACAAAATCAGGAATAAACCTGTGAGAAGGAAACTTTAGGAGTATGGTCCTGAGGAAGATTAGTTATTTGAGCTTATTTTCTGTAAACAGAAGATAAATCAGGATAAATCAGGTGAGCTTAAGTCGATTGCATATTTCCAAAATATTTCGGGATAGGATGGACTAGGTGCTGTTAAAAAATTAACCTCACCATATCTGTGAGATCAAAGAATATTCCGAGAAACTGCAATCTCTTGTGCTATTCAACTTGGTAAGCTTCTCAACCAAACATTGCTTCCAATTGTTGTCCATGGTATTCGTTTCTCACGATGTGGGTTACCTGCAAACTAAAATAAGGATCTAATGATATTGCTGAGAGTGGGAAAACTTTGCGGTATTTCCGTGGAAAGGTTTTCTACCCAAAAGATCTATTATGTATTTATAAGATTAGTATTTACAATGGGGTCATTATTATAAATAAATGCGGATCATGATATATAAAAACATATGTTATTTTAGATGCGAGTGTCCATATTTCAATCATGGAACATTTAATATTTTGCAGTAACGTATTTATTATTAAGCATAAGTAATTTTTATTTTTCTTTTCTTTCCGAAAAATTGATAGTTGTTAAATTGGGTTCAATAATTTTAAATTTATTTTTTTAATAAGTAAGATGTGTGAAAAGAATGCAGATTATTTATTTTTAAGATTAATATCTACAATGGGGTTATTATTATAAATATATGCAGATCATGATATATAAAAAATATGTTATTATTTTACATCTATGAGTTAGTATTTCAATATATGGAACATTTAATATTTTGGAGTGGGTATTTATTGTTAAGCATAAGTGACATTTTTTCTTCAAAATGCATAGTTAGAGTTGTTAAATTGGATTAAATAATTTTAAATTTATTTTTTAATCAGTATGATGTGTGGAATAAAGACTTAGATGAAATGACTCTTTTTAAGGCATTTTTTCTAGCATATTTTAATTACAATATGACAAATTTTTAAAAATATTGGTTTAAGATGTTTGATATGTAGGATTCAAATGCTCAAATGAATTTTTAGGGCATTGAATCCAATTGTGTTTCAAAAATGTATTTAAAAAAAAAAAAAAAAGAAAGCACAATCTTGTTTGAAAAGGTCATTTCCTCTATAAGACTACTAAAAAAGAAGTAGCCTTTACTGCGACTTTTTGGAGGCTTTTCCGGTGGCTTTTTATGGTCAAATTTCTCTAAAATCCGGTAGCAATTTATTGAAATCGCAAGTTTGACAGGTAATTTCTGCACAATCAAAACGTCCTAGGGGTTTTACAAGGTGATGAATCCAAATATGCAGTTAAAAAACCATTTTAAATAATACAAATCAAGATTTAACCTCAAATTTTCCCCCCTAATTTTGTCACCAAAATCTCCAAAAAGTTGCACTAAAGACAAATCCCTAAAAATAAATCTAATTTAAGAATATTTTGTAGCACCTACAACCACCCTCCAAAATTTTGGGTTCACTTCGTTTTGGAGCCTCCCTCTTCAAAATCATCGCAGCTATCTTGCACTCATTAGGTACTTGTACTTATTTGAGTTCATCTTTGTTTCAGAGTTTGTGTTCAACTTGTTGTAGCATTTTTTGGTTTTGGTAAGTTAGAATCAATTAGTCAAAAAATGAAAATATATTTCAAAAAAATGTTAAGCTAGGATATGGACAAAAAGAATATTGAATAAAAAGATGTTAGGAAATATTTTGATAAATATGTCCATATCAAATAAAATGTTAGAATAGATGAATGGAGGCAAAAATAAAATGTTAGGTTAGAAATAAAAGCAAAAACAATAAACTCTTAAAGTGTTGCACGTCTAAATGCCGCTACTTTAGTCTAGTTTACTTCTGCAAATAAACGGCATGTGCAGTTTGTTTAAAATGCCACACTAATTTATACAATCTAGTTATAAAGTTTAATCATGATTGGATATGTATTAAGTTTTTGTTAATAGGTAGCAATAGGTGGCAAATGAAATTGGCTCAACGGTTTAAATTGAGCCAATGGAGTAAATAAGGGATAGAGGTGGATTAGTCATAAAAAGGAAATGTTGAGTTGCTAGCTTAAATGCACTCTAAAAAATGAGTGAAATGTTAGGAGTAAAAGGGGTAGGTAGACATGTGAAATGTAATTGGAGCATAAAATGTTTTTATTCTAAGTTGTAACATTGGAAAACTTACATTATATGATGGGTTTTAATTAACTTGAAGTTCTAAGGCTGTAATGTTATTTCATAAATATTTCCATCCTTCCATTTATTGCCATAACCCATAGCTGTCACATTCGCCCTCAAAGTTCTGACCTCACCATCAATTTCTCTTATGTGTTAAATACCCCCCACCTTACCTTTCATCTGACATCCACACCCAATATCTGATGGCCCACGTCCCTCCTCGACCCTTATTCACTGTCTGAACTTTATCGGTCGGGAGGGGGGAGGCGGGGGGGGGGTGGGGGGTTTGAACAATCTGAAATGGCCAATTTCCAATACCAGCAACATAAACAATATTTTCGGCTTTTTAGTGCTTCAAGACTTCAAATCCCAAAACTACTTACCACCTCACCTTATCACCGAATGCAGTATATTGAGTGACCGTTTACTACCACTCCACGTCGCACTACACGTCACACCCCACCTCATGCCTACCATCCAATCAACTGTTGCCTATCCATTATCCATTCAATGTCGCTCCAACAAATTTATGATTCAGATACCTGTTAATTAATCTCGTTGAGTTATTAATGCAAAATTCAAACGTTCATTGCCACCCCCCTCCAATTTTTCCATTATAAACATTGTTAATTCATGAAAATGGTTACAGAGTCCATTTCTGTAGCCCAAGCTGATCATTGGAGATTTCTTCGCCATAGCTCGACCATTGTTTGACATTAAGCAGTTATTTTTCCTGTTCAGAAAAATGACATCCAGGTCTGCTTGCTCATTTTACAGTTATACTATTTTGACTATAACCACTATGTTTCAAGCCTATTTCTATCATTTTTAGTTTGCAATTTGTTTAACAAAATGCCTCGCAGGGGAAAAGAACTTGCAGAAGTCCCAAATCCTTTCATTCATCTACACGTCGACTTCCATCATACCCCATTTGTCGACATAGATTGTAAAATCATTGATACTTCTTCTCGATTTGATTTATATGAGGTCTATTGCTCTATAGAAGACTAGTTAATTGAAGAGATAGATGAGATAGGGTTCTTGGACTCCCAACTCCCTCACTATACTTTTCCTTACATACACAGAGCGCCTGAATTTGTGAAGAAATGTCGTGAATCTTATGATCCCAATCAGAGAGCAATTATTTCACCGACAAGAGAAACCCTTTGCTTAATCAATTCTGATTCCATTGAAAAAATGCCACAGGCCACTTCTACTACACCAACCCATCCTTTTTCCCATGAAAACCTCATAGAAGCCTATCAAAAACTAGACTTTATTAAAAGATCCCAGACGCTTCAACTCTTTCTAGCTATTAATAGCCCTCTGCCTAAAAGAAACCCTCCTTATGGTTCATCCATTTTCCCTGATAGAACGAAGCAAATAAAATCTATTTTCTCTTATTTGCTTGGTTACAACTTTGATCAAATGTTAATGAAGCCATCCTTGGTTTCTTATCTATCTTTTCTGCTCATCCTAAACCCACTGTCATTTATGATTTCAGTCAATTCCTGGTCGAAGCAATACATGAGTAATTTGTCAAGTTTAATATTAAAGAAGTATTCAAGCATGCTTTAGTACTTGTTTACCTTTTTATATATTTTTAAGGACACAAATTCCCTTTTTCTTTACAGAAGCTAGATGAGGAAGGAAATCAAAAATCGGTGATATTCTGGACTTCAATGGGGATGAAGGAGAATTTTTTTTTTACATATAAACAGTTCATAGAACTGTTTATTGATCCAACTATCAATCTTATGAGCAACACTCTAGTACCAAAGATTAGTGAGGAGATTGTCAAAATATTACAGTTGGTTGATCAAGCTACAACAGGGGTTTGGTATTGCTACCAAAACTATATAGAGATCAGGTTTTATGGTTGTGAGCTTCCACCCTACAAACTGCCCAAGTACCCACCTATTAGAATCTTTGCACTGGAAAATATAAGGCAGAGGTTAAATGCAGATGAAGTGCACTTTGTGGCTGCAAAGAAGAAATCAAAATTCAAGCTAAAAGCCCAAGTTGGTCCATTCATTTGTAACACGAGGGCAGCAGGAGAGGAAGCAGATAAATTACTAAAGGAGATGAAGTTTAGTCTCAGCTTCACTTGGTCTTATGACCCAATGGGAATAGTTTCCAAGCCCAGGGTGGAGAAAAAATTTACAGCATATCATAACACAACCAAGCTTGAGATAGAACAATAAAAAAATCAGTTGGAATGGGCAGAGAACACCCTCCAAGAGGGTGAAGAGCAGGTAGTTTCTACATCAACGTGTAAACTCCACTTGCAAAAGAAAAGACAACAAGGAGAGGGAGGGAAGAAAAATCATCCCCTATGGCCGAAGCATCAAGCCAGGGTTTTAGGATTATGCACAGAAAGAAGAGACATAAAATCTCTGTGGTTGTAGGTGTAACACACGAGTATTTGAAAACCACATTTGATGGACTTGGAGAGACTATGCTCCATATACAATCGAGTGCAGAGTCTACACAGTCCCCAACTCATTCCACTACTTCTAATGAACAATAGATAACCCAGACCATTGGAAGCACTTAGAAGGATAAGGAGGAATACATATTTTATGTTTTCAATGAGATCAAAATGAAGACTGAATAGTTGAAGCTGAACACCTACACATAGTTTTGGAAACATTCCTCCCATTCTTAGACCAAACTTCTTTCATTCTTTGACTCTAAGAAGGGTAAAATGCAGGTGGCTTATCTACAGGCTCAAGTTCCACAGCCTAGGACTGCTCCTCAATATCAAAAGCAAACCTCTTTTGAGTTCAATGTGAAGGATATGCATCTAATGTGAAGGATGAGTCACAACTTAAGTTGGAGAAAGTCTCCTCATTAGCAAAGGATACCAAGATACAATCCTTGGAGAATCTAGTGCTAAATATGGGATATGATCCCTCAAACATAAACAATATAGAAGAGCTTATTAAGAAAAATAATGTTGAAGTTGCGGCATTAAAGAAGTAGCTGAAATTTCCAGCTTCTCAGGACCCAATGGCCAAAGAATTTGAGGAGACAAAAACTCAGAAGTCTGACATGATGAAACTCAACATAGAACAAAATTTGCAGATCAAATAAATGGAGGAGCAGATGGAGAAACTAGTCAAGGAAAAAGAGGAAGTTGTTAACAAGGCTCAAACTCCAATTGATATAGTCCCCCTTGCAACAATTCCCACCACCAAAGTTTCCACTTTAGCTACAACAATGACTACAGGTGTAGCAGAAGGACCTAAACAACATGGTGAAGTTGTTCAGAACCTGTTTGTCCACACAGGAGAAATTAATAAACTGAAGGATGAACTCAAGGAGTTACAACTTTTGAAGTCAGTAGCAGACAGTTCACATGCAGTTGAATTGAACAGAGTCAAACGTCAGATTGAAGTACTACAAAGGGAACTCAAGGAATCTTTTATTGGAAACAAATTGGGTTTAGCAAAGGAAACTTTGTGGGAAGAAATTATAGAATCAATCAAGGATATTCGACCCTATATCATGATAGTGTTTCATCAGAAACATCTCTTAGAGAAAGCCCAAGAAGAATTTGAAACCATTACCAAACAACTTGAGGATATGCCAGAAATTGCCTCTGATATATTCAAGTTCCTAAATTCTAAAGACAACTATGAGCTTGAGGAATTAGTACTAAGTGATAGAAAAACAACTATATTGGAGGTAAAGAAGATCATCACCAAGAAAAACCTCATCCTTCAGCTACAGGGAAAGTGCATCAATGTCAATACCATAATTCAGAGGTGTTTCAGCACGATAGAACCCTTGACCAGCGAGTGTTTACCCTCTATGCTTATGATCAATGACAAATTGATGCCAATTGAGGATTATGTTCAGAAGCTGACAGAGGTGGGCAAAAATGCAGCTTCAGTTTCAAACATTGGAGGTTTAGGAACACTAGCACTTATAGTAAATACACCTAGGGATACTTTCTTTATTTTGAATGAAATCAGAAACATATTTTTAGTAAAACCCACTTTTACTAAATATACAAAGATGGATGAAATCTATAGAAGATTAATTAAGATATCTATCCTAGAAATGAAATGTTGGGAAGAGTTTACAGATTTACTTGATTGATGGATGATCTAACAACATTCAGTTTTTGGAGGAACAGTCAGCTAGCTTCAATAGTTTTCATTTTTTCTAGTGATAATCATCAACACCTTAGCACCAAAATAGTGCCCAATCAACTAGCATTTTTTATTTTTGATTTTGTAATAATCTATTTTTGTAAAAACAATTTAGGATATTTTCTCAGTTCCACTGTTGTACAAATAAATCTCTTCATGAGATATCAAGGGTTTCACCCTTGAAGAAGCATTTTGAAGCCTCAAATGTACTTAAAACTTAAAACTAGTCAAGAGGTCTCTACTTCCTCTAAAACTAAAAATGAAGATTCTAAAATAGATGAAATAACTTCACTTCTTAGAAATATATCCAATAGGATTTCCAAGATTGAGACTCAACCTAGGACAATTCAACAAACAGTTACTAGACCCTAAAATCAAAATCAAGGTCAATATAAAAGAAATCCAGAATTACAAATTCTTCAGAGACCTAGTAATGATGAAGAGGTTCCAACTCCTTTACTGATAGATGATTAGCAACTTGATGAAAATACTATGACTATCACTAAACACATTAATAATGTGGACACTTCTCCTGATTAGATTTCTATTATTGCCCTCTCATAACAAAAACAGGTTCAAGAAGATCAAGAATCCTCACATGTTTCCAAATACCATGCCTTCTCTGAATTCCTAATCACAGAGTTGAACAAAAGATATGATCTTAGGCCTAGACCTGGCCTTGGAGGACCACCTAAGGAACCTCCAATAATTTAACCCCATACCAAAGTTGTTGAGACTCAAACAACTATTATTCGACCATTAAATCAATCAACTGATACTACTCAAAACGAAAAGAATGTTTTGACTACATTTAATGTTGAAAAGGAGTTAGAAAGAGTTAAAATCCCAATTCCACTTTCAAAACGTTCCAAAAATCCTGGGTATGAAAATCAGGTCTCCAAATGGATACAAAACACCTCGGTTGATGCTAAAAATGACATCATTAGACTTCAATATGAAAAACTAATAGTTGTCCTTGGTCCTAGTTCGGATATGATCGATGAAATAGTGCCTCCTTTCTATGTAACTCTTAAGATAAATGAGTCAATGCTATACAATTGTATGCTTGATTCTGGAGCATGACATAACCTCATGCTAAACGCTGTCATGGACCATTTAAAACTTGACATAACTAGATCCTATCATGATTTGTACACATTTTATTCCAAAAGGGTGCCTTTCTTAGGATTGATTAAGGATTTAGTAGTCACCCTTGCCCAAATTCCAATGAAAATGGTAGTGCTTGACATAGTTGTCACAGATATCCCTCCCAAATTTGGAATGATCCTTTCTAAGTCTTGTTGTGCCAAATTAGGGGGAACCCTTCAAATGGACATGTCTGATGTCACTGTTCTTGTTTATGGGGCAGAGCAACTAAGGTTATATAGAGAGGTGAGATTTGTGCACACTATTTGCAAAACAGACCAACCAAGGAACAATCCCATTTATCCAATTGATCAATATTTTTGTTGTTTTTAACTCTCTTCAAGCCAAACACATGCAACTCAAGTAAAAATTGAAGTTGTAGCTGAAAGTCCTGTACCAAATCAAACTAATGTATGGAAACTATTCTTTGATGGTTCTTGTACAAAAGATGGAGCAAGAGCAATGGTATTTTTGATCTCACCAGAAAAAGAAAATATTATCTAAATAGGCAAACCTGACTTCGAAGTTACAAATAATGTGGT
The DNA here is from genome assembly GCA_000404065.3 of Pinus taeda. Lineage (NCBI taxonomy): Eukaryota > Viridiplantae > Streptophyta > Pinopsida > Pinales > Pinaceae > Pinus > Pinus taeda. Next base: position 9,522 of record APFE031577843.1, read on the forward strand.
TGAATATGAAGCTTTCCTTTTAGGATTGCAATTAGCCAAAATCTTAAAGGTTCAAAACTTAAGTGTTTTTACTGACTTAGAACTTATTGTCAAACAAGTAAGAAATATTTGCAAGACCAAGCATCCTATGCTTAGATCTTACTAAAATGAGGTTTGGGATTTAGTTGATAATTTATTTAATGCTTTTAATTTGACTTATATTCCAAGAGATTAGAATATTCATGAAGATTCCTTAGTTGTTTCTACTAGTTCATTTAAAATTCCTGACTAGACTAATGTACTCTATAAAATACAAGTCAAGTATAGACCATCCATACCATATAATCTCAAATATTGGTAGATATTTGAGGATGATGAACAAACAAAATCTTTTCTGCAGATTATCGATGAATTTTTAGTTCTACAAATCGATGAAGATAGAACATAAGAAAAAGAAAACATAAATGAAAATGATAATTCAAATTGTAATTCAAAAATTGTTAAACATGTTATCATTCAATTATCTAACAATTTCATTCCCAAAGGTCTAATTCTTTTAGAGAAGTCGTTTGATCAAAATGATGTCCTCAGAAACCCACAATAAAGTTCTTCACCAGATGATATAGAGGAAATTAACATTGGAACAAATGATGATATTAAAAACATCAAAATTTGTGGATCTCTAGATCCTGAAATCAAAACAGAATACCTTAAGTTACTTGAAATTACAAGGATGTTTTTTCATGGACTTATGCTGATCTAAAGAGTTATGGCACTTCATTAATACACCATAAGACTCCTTTAAAACCGGAAGCAAAACCTTATCAACAGAAACTTAGGAGGATTAATCCTACTCTTCTACCAACTGTAGAGAAGGAAATTAAGAAAATGATAGATGCCTAGATCATTCTCCCTCTTAGGTATTCTAATTCGTTTGCTAATTTAGTTCCTGTTAGAAGAAGAATGGAGAAATTAGACAGTGTGTGGATTTTATAAATTTGAACAAAGAATCACTAAAACATAACTATCCTTTACCAAAAATGGATCAATTACTTCAAATGGTTTCAGGAGCATAAAGACTTTCTATGCTTTATGGTTTTTCAGGTTATAATTAGGTAAATGTTGATCCAGCAAACAGAGAGAAGACAACCTTTACTACACCCTGGGGTACATTTATATACTCTAGAATGCCCTTTGGCTTATCTAATGCTAGAGCAACATTTCAAAGAGCTATGAACATAGCTTTTGTGGGCCAAGTAAATAAATTTTTAGTCATTTATCTTGATGACATAAATGTTTTTTCTAATTCTGATCAGAAACATATTAAACATTTGAGGAAGCTTTTTGACAGGTGTAGGAAATTCGAGATATCATTCAATCCAAAAAAGTATTTGTTTGCTACCAAGAAGGAAAACCACTGGGCCACATAATCACAAAGGAAGGAGTGGTGTTTGATCCCAAATGTGTACATGCCATTAAAACATTCTTCTTACCTATAAATACGAAGGAGATTCAAGCTTTTCTAGTCATGATTAATATTTTAAGGAGATTCATCCATAATTATGCTGAAATTGTAAAAGATATAATTGATATGCTCTGAAAGGACCATGAAGTTAAATGGATAGTCTCTTCAAGATATGTATTTGATCAGATGAAGAAAGCTATCTTTGAAGCTCCAATGTTGGCCAACCCTGACTATACCAAACCATTCAATATCTTTTCCTTTGCCTTAGAAACAACCCTTGTTGTCATTTTATTACAAAAGAATGAAGATTCCCATGACCAACCCATAACCTTTTTCAGTAACATTATGAGAGATTCTGAGCTTAACTATGACATAATTGAGAAGCAAGCTTATGCCCTTATTCAAGACTTGAAATCATTCAGGATGTATGTCCTACATTCACCCATTACTGCTTATGTTCCTAATAGTGTTGTGAAGATTTTTTTAACCCAGCCTGAATCGGATGGGAAGAGAGGTAGATGGATCACTCAAATTCTGGAGTTTGATCTAAATATAAAAACCACAAAGCTAGTAAAGGGTCAAGGATTATTGAAGATTCTAGTTGAATAGAATTGTAACGTGCTCGGAATCAATCTTGTTTTGGAAATACAAGGGAAGAATCCACAAGAACCTTCCTAAAATTTGAATGAAAAGAATACACAAGAATCTTCTCAAAGTTCAGATTTGAAGAATACATAGGAACCTTCTATACTTGTAGAAGGGGATAATCCACAAGGACATTCCCTTCACCCTAAAGAAAAGATTCCAAAAGAACCTTTACCTTCAGATTAGATCAGCCCCATACACATTGATAATAAATTTCTGTTATCAAATTTGTATCAAGACATTGTAAATTTCCTGATCCATTTTGAACTTCTAGCATAATTTTCAAAAAGGAAGTGAAAAACTCTCAAATCGAAAGTGTTATCACTCAGGTTGTTCCCCAAAAATTGTTGCAAAAAGGGAATATGACCAAGATAACCACTAACCAATCTTTTAGATGCAATTTCTAGCCAAACTGCATCCAGAGAGGGCTCTCTATATGTTTTAACTTTGTTTGTTTGAAGTTTTATGATAGCTATGATTTGCAGAGGTTTGTTTTAAATGGGCTTGGATGGTGATTTGAATCAGAGATAGGATGTAGGTCTGATAGGGTTAATTCCATTGGGCAATGGAGTCTATGAAAGTGGACTGTTGAGTGTGCTTCTATGATGATAGGCAATACTACAGAGCAAGATAATCAGTTTGGAACAATATTAAGAGCCAGTGATGGATGGGATGTGGCCGCGGGGTAAAGGGAAGTCAAGAATCCTTTATCCTAGTGGCAGAGGGAAGGTGCTTGAATATTTCCAAGGAGTAGTGAAGAATTCCTTGATAATGTTCAAAATGAAGGAATTAGCAGAAACATAAGCATTTAAGAATTTCTATTCATGCTAATTGTGAAGAAAACATAGATAACAGCAGGAATTGAACACAGAGTGTATTTAAACAAGTTCTGGGCTATTCTTTTTCCCTGTTGTTAAGATTATGAAACATATATGAGATTTATGAACATAGTAAACAAAAAAACAGAATTAGAGTAACTTATTGAGCCAAAGAAAGACACAAGAATTTTGTAGCAGAGTCCAGAGTCATCACATCCACTTTCAGAAGCTCCAACATCAATGCATTTCAGTTCCCCTTGTACTAATGAATATCTGAGTTACAGTGCATTTCAAATGGGAGAATCACCAACCCCGAATACATTCCTTGGGGAGGTATTTATAACAAAAACATTTACAAAATATCTTGAGGATAAGATATGAAACAATAACTCAGTTCACCCACTCTATAAGGGAAATGAATGCAAAAATAAAGGCAGGAGTTATTGAGGCTGTGCTGGCTACTTTAATTGATTAGATATTTTTAGACCTTTTACCAAGGAATTCGGCTGGTAGTTCTGTCCTTGATTTTCCTTCCTGCGTTGCTGCCCTTATTTGTTCACCTGCTCTTAATTCACCTTTAATGTGTCCCGATCCTCGCTTGAGCTCCTTTCTTGATATTTGCCACGTGTCTTGCTATTTGACCAGGTGTAAAACGTAGCAAGATCCAAATTATTTAGGCAAGACTTCTAGCATCCTCTGCCACCAGTGTTCTGTGGGTAACTGGTGTCTTTGTATCTTTATCAGTATTTCATCAGCCTCAGTATACCTGTAAAAGGTAGGATTGACATCAAAAAGATGATTTATTTCATGTTCTATAAAAGATAATCCTTCCAATTTGACATACAAGCTCTGTCCGGAATGAGGTCCTCTGTCCTATGAACTGCTGGATGATGCAGTGGCTTGATTTGTTACATACATGTTTACCCTGTGAGCATATTGTTGATGTGATAGTATTTTTTGATTGCTTGTTAGTAAACTTGGTAAACTTCTCTGCTGCAATTTTGTGAATCTTTCTGTGAAGGCATCTATATCCATCTTCATCTTCTGACACTTCCTTTCTAAAGTCTGTATAAACCTCTCATGGTTAGCACCTTCTTTATTGTCAAAATGGTGCCTATCCTATCAGTTATTTCTAAAGCTGCTAACTGTTCCTTTGTATTAGTATTCAAAAAATGGAGGAGCCTATTAGCCTGCTTAGACATATTTCCTAATGATTCGCTGGCCCTTTGGATTTGATCTTGTGCTCTTTCTATTAACTCAATCTATTCATAGATTGTCTCAATTGACCTCCATTGGTTAGTAATGGACTAGCCAATCTTGGTCGACAAAATCATCTTAATATCTGCTAGAGGTTTTCGTAAGGTGAGATCTTTTTCCAATGATTTCACCTTGTTTTATAGGGTCTTTACTTCTCTAGTTTTTTCTGCTACTGTCATCTTTGACTTTTCATAGCTCACCTCCATTTGGCTAACTTCTCTTTTGTTTGTTTGATCTCTGACATTTGAGGCTCTAGCTCTTTGACTGCTTTCATCATTTATTTCATCTTCATGCTAGTTTCTTGCTCTGTTGTTGGTGTTTCTGTAGCATCTGTAGTTTCTGTACCTGTTGTTGATGCTGGGATGGTAGGAGGGAGTGCTACTGTACTTGTGGGTGAAGCAGTGGCACTTGTTGGAGCTGCTTCAGATGGCTGGGAGGTGGACTCTCCCTACTTCTCTTTAAGGGCTTTCTCCAATGCTTGCTCTGTTTTTGCCAGTCTTTCATTCATTCTTATTAGCATACTTACCATGTCCTCTTCCTCCTTTTTCTATCCAACCTCTGCAATTTGTGGATGCACTATTATTGGCAATTTTAGTCGCCTTTTGAGGGCTGTAATGTCCTCCTCCTTCTTCTTGATCAGTGCTTTGGTGGCCTTTGCATACTTAGGGTTATGCCCTAGCTCGATGATGATTTGTTCTAAGGACTTAATCCTGTTGTCCTTGGACAAGGAGGAAGCTTTCTCCAATTCTAATTGGGCCGAGGTATTATATAATGAATTTTTCAGTTGGTGAGCTGCCAATGCCTTATCAGCCAAGGTGGCATACACCATTTCCCTAGTTTGTTTATGTAACTCAATGTGGTCAATTGGATGAATATCCTTGGAGAGCACTTCCAGATTAGTTTTTATATAGTCAACAGCTGACTGGGGTTGCTGTGTCTTGGGCTTGAAGTGGCTGAGGATCATTTTCTTCTCCAAAATATCATAGGCAGCCATTAGCCTATGTTGATTAGTAGGTGTTGTCCTCATCAGTTGATTATAAAGCTTCATCCTTATTCGATCATTTCTAGCTTTAATATCAGTAAAAGTCTTTTTGATGTCCGAGCTTTGTTTGCTTTGAGGTCTGGTGGATGAAACTTCCACACTACGTTGCCTCTCTAGCTCTTGCTGGAATGAGCTAGCTGAGGTGCTAGGTAGTGGAGATGCTTGTTTCTCAGTTCTTCCCTATCCTCCCGTGGTGCTTGTGTTGTCTTCCACAAACTCTTCTTCTGAATATGGATTTAACCTTTGCCTCTTATCTCTTATTTGTTCTGATGGTCCACTGGCAGGGGCATCCTCTTCTCTGTCTCTCTTTCTGCTCTTTTCCTCATTTTGAGGAGTCTGTAGAACAGGGGCTTCAGAAGCATTGGTTTGGGCTGGGGGAGCCTACCCCTCACCCTGTTCTTGTGTTGTAAAGGGCTGATCATCCATGCTCTGTTGTTCTGCATCCATCACTTCCTTGCCCTTTCCTGCTGAGTTGGCCTTTCGTGCTGCTTGCTCTGAGCTCTCAACAAAAGATGTATCCCCTCCAATGTGTTGGGGTAGCTTGAAAGGTACTTGTCCAAAAGAGTCTAGGTCAAGTGTTTTCTCAACCTCTTTCATTGCTTCTTCCAATCTCTCTTCCTCAGTCAACTCTTCAAACAATGTGCCCTCTATCCACTCTTGTTGATTGGCATATTGCTGGATTTCAGGGATTTGAGAGTGGACATATGCTCGCAGTTTATTTTTTACTTTCCTATAGCTTATAAAATGATTGGGGTCATATGGTGCCCAATAGAAGCTTTGTTTTAGTCTGAGCTTCTGCCCTAAAATCTCATCAGCTTCTAGCCAGGCTTCCCTCTTTTTGAAGGTGAAGGGGGCCAATTGATTCCTTATCTTAAGTCGTACCTTTTTCTTCGCCTCATAGAAATGGATTGTATCTGCCTAGATGAATTGTCTAAAGTATTCCAGGGAAAACAAGCGCATTGGCACATATCTTGGCAACTTGTAGGGGCCCAACTGACAGCCATAAATCCGAATCACAGTGTGATTCTGGTAGAAGTGCCAGTCACCTATGTTATAGCTCTTGGAGAGCTGTAGAATTCTCTTCATTTCACCAGAAACCCTATTTGGAGGACTTGTTATCAATAAAGAGGTGGCTAGATATATGAATAGATCAATAAGTTCACAATAAGTGTAAGGAGAAAAGTAGACATGGTGGAAGACTGGGGTCCAGAAGATAACAAACCTTGGCTCTCCCTTGACATCAAATTTTCTGAGTGGAACTTGAAAACTATCTCGTTGATAGTAGCGCAACAAATGGTATATGTATGATGTGTATCTAAACACTCCTTCTCTATCCATGCTCATAAATTGTTCATGGATCTTATTAGCAATGTAGGTGGCATAGTCATACTTGACAGCAGGGGGCTGTCCTGGAGAAAAAATGGACATTAAGAACAATGTGGTTTCATCTACATATTCACTGGTTTCGAATCCGAGGATGTAGGCTATCATCTCAATGATGAACTTTCCTGCTTTATTGAACCAAGTGTCCAAGTATGGAGGAGGTTCTTGTGGTTGAAAATTGGGTTTCATAAATGTTTTGCCTATTATGGTTATCTCTGTACTTGGCAATTTGGCACCTTGATCAAGCAGAAATCCCATGGTAAGAGGAGTCAATGGTTCAGTTGGTTTGAAATGCATCATATTATTTATTTATTCACTGGTGATATAGAATAAAACTGTCCCAGAAGGACACATTACTGCCCTTTGAGTGGGCTCATAATTTGCATGGCATTGGTGAATGAGCTCAGGAAAAACATTCACAAAAGGAAGGTAGTACATGGGCATATTGGACTCCCAGATCCCAAAGATGTCAGTTTTGTTTCTATGGTTGTTCCCGATCTCACAAAAGGCCTGGAGATGAGATGTGTTAGCCATTATATCATTAATTTCGAAATCCTTGTCAGCTAGGGGTAACCACTCCAGTTCTTTATGTGGGGCATTGAGAGGGGCCACATTGAGGGCTACTAGAGCAGGGGCTACCATTTTTATAAGTTCTCAGGTGTTCTTTGAGTAAAATGCTATTTTTTACAGCAGCAGTGGGCAAAAATAGAGGCCCTGGGGCTTTTTTCAGAGAATTTTGCAAATTCGAGCTTTGTTTAGACTCCGGTGGGTAGAATTTGAAGAAAAAGGGTGAGGATTGAAGAAATTATATTCCAAGGGAGGAGCAGCAATGGTTTCAAGGCCTTCCCCTTAGTAATTACTGAACAAATTGACTCGAGCTCAACTAAAAATGGAAGGGATTTTGCTCAGTGTGACAGAATTGACAGTTTGTATAGCAAAAGATGGGCAAACTAGTAGTTTCAGTGGGCAATTGTACAAATGGAAGTCAATCAAGCAGCTTGTGAGCAAGATTTAGGTGAATTCTTGTCTTTCTCGGCTAGCTGGGCAATGTGCAGGTTTTTGGGTGGTTAGCTGGTCCAGGGGGGCTTGTGTGTAGCAGCAAGGTGAAATTTCAACTAGTTTCTAGGATTGCGAGACTATTTTATGGTGAAAAATCGAAATTCACAGGGTTTTTTACAAGATAATGTTAAATACCTTTTTTTCACAGTGTACTGGACTTGCTGGTTGATTAGGAGGTGATTTGCACAGTGGGACGCCGAGCTAAGGTGGTCGAGGTGGTGGACTGAACGTTTTCAGGTGAACTCGTCGTCGTTTGCATGCAAAGGATTAGCAAAGTTTACACAGTAAAATGGTAAAAAACAACTGTTTTCACAGGTTTTTTATCAAAAATTGGCTTTTTTGGCACTTTTTATGATGATGTCATCATGACATAAAAAATTTTGTTGCGTAGTAGGGGGTATGGAAGGTGACGTGGCAGATGATTTGGCACTGAGGTGGCGATGATGATGTGGTGCTGATGTGGTTGTGACGTCATCGGATGATGTCAGCAATGGGGGCGAGGGCGGTAAGTGGTTTTATCGCACCACTTTTGGGGTGGTAGCGGTATTGAGCAGGGGGGTCGCGATACACTTCGGTGAGCGACGCATGCCCTTGGTACCACGACGAAACTGCCATTTTCCTGGGACATATCGTCCAGACGCTGAGGGAATCGTGATATGATCCCGTACCGTTGGATCTGAGGGCCCCGATCCAACGGTTGACGGAAAATGGTAAGTTGTGGGGGCATGGAATGGGGGCCCGCTTTAATTTTTTGTGATTTTGTAAGGTTTTCAGTGTATTTGCAGACTTTTGCAAAGTGGGTTTTTTTGGGGGAAAAACGCGAATTTCAGCTATTTATTTAGCCAAAGGCCATATAAACCCTGATGGGCATGTGGAGGGTTGTTATTGGCCCCTGGTGGACCAATAACTCCCTAAAGAAAAATTTAAAATAAGGCTATAGTTAGCCAAGGGTCGGGGTATTTATTTTTTGGGGTTTTTGTGTTTTTATACATAGTAGGGGGGGAAATGTACATAGGAGCTATATAGTAAGGTTAGCAGGTTAATATGATTGTGGGGGATGGGTTTTGTTAACACCGAGGTTGTTCCCTATGACTCCCAAGGGAATATGGCCGGGGTAACTACTAACAAATCTTTGGATTACAGCTTCTAGCCTAGCTGTAATCAGAGAGGGCTCTCTCTGTAGGGTTTGTCACTGTTCTATGGAGATTTTTAGGCTAGTTATGAAATAAAGGTTTGTTTGTTTTATGTTTGGTTGGAAGGATGTTTTCTGATAGTTTTGAAGTGTTATCTGCAGATGAATTAGTCCATTGGGCAATGGAGTCTGTGGCTGAGGGTTTCTTGGAATCCTGAGTTTGGTGCAGCTGGAATTACAGGGCCTTTATATATTTTATGAAACAAACTGTAGATTGTGATAATGGAGTGTGAACAACCAGTGAAAAGCAGTTAAGAATTCTTCACTAAGCTGGGATGTGAGAAAGGGATGTATTCCACAGGAGCAAACGTGAATTCCTGAGACAATAGATCACTGTGATGATATAGTGTGAAAGGTAGCAATTAAGAATTGCACTTTCATTACCATAACTGAAGAAAACATTTATAATAGCTTAGATTGAGTTCAGGGTAATCTGTGATTAAATCCTGAGACTATTCTTTTTCCTTGCTATTTAGATATTTAAAACATGGGAAACATGAATGATATATGAAAGATAACAAACATATAACAAAGAGTAACAAGACAAACTTATTGAGTCATGAGATACGCAGGAATCCTGCAACATTCAGCTATACACTAGCAAGACATCAAGAGACACAGAGCTTTGGAAATTCCATCATCCTTTGTATTAATTCTCTGAAGATTTACAGTAGAAGAGGAGCAGAATAGATATCAAAAGATTTCTTACATCCAATGTGCAACCCCTGCTAACAAATGCGAGGGGGAATATATAGAAGTCTATTACAAAATATCTCAGGCATTGAGTCATCTGAGAGGGGAAATATATTCTTTAACTCGTATAGGGATTGCAGACAAGAAGTTATTACAATCTTTAATGCACTTTTAAAGGCTCTTGACTCCTTGTCAGAACAATTTTGACCTTTGGAGCTCACGGAGTCGGTTGAGCGCTTTGATACAGCTGCTGAATGATGTGTCTGTGCAGCTTTGTCTTCCTGTAGCTTCTTGGCCCTGTCACCTGTGACTGCTGATGCTATTGTGGTGGCCGAATACCTATGCTGAGTTGGCTCAGCCTCTTTCTGCATACCTGCTGATGTGTCTTTATTTTCCTGTGTATGAGAATTTAAATAATCTCAAAAAGCAAAATCACAATTACTGACTTTGATTTAACAGTAATCGTATCAACTCTTCCCACACATCTGGTGCACGCAACTGATGTTTCAAAATTGACCCCATGGTCTCATCAGCCTCTGTATATTTATAAAAATGAGCAGGCTCATCAAACAAATGTGTAATTTCATTCATAATAAAAAATAGATTTTCCACTCTGTTAAAGAGGATCTGCCCTGTTATTGGCCCTGTCTCTGCTGATGAACTGGCTGCCTCTGAGATCTGATTTTGTGCAAAAGTGCTTACTCTCTTGGCATATTTCTCATGCGAGAGCAATTTTCCTGATGGCTGCAGCAGACTAGGCAGACCTCTGTTTTGCAATGCCAAAAACCTGTTTTGGAACTTATTGACGTATGCTTGCATGTCCTGGACTCTTCGCTCTAGGGTCTGGACCAGGCTTCTCAATGTCACGACCCTTTTGATTAGCGAGATGGTTTCTGTCCTGTTTCCAATTCCCATTTTTATGAGCTGGGAACTTGTTCTATAGTTCAGCACATTAATCATTTTATTGGAAATCTCAGGCATACTGCGTAGAGATGCCCTTGCTCGTTGTGTCTCTTTATGTGCTCTTCCAATGAGCGTTATTTTCTCATGGATGGCCTCAATGTATTCCCATTGATCTGTAATACATTGGCCAATATGGCCCCATATGGCCCTTTTAAGCTCAGATGTGACTTTGTCTAATGTGAGCTCTTTTTCTAGATCAGCTATCTTTTTCTTTAGGGCCTTTACCTCCCTCTCTCTCTCGGCCACATTCTATTTGGACTTGTCATATTTTTCATTTACTTTTGCCAGAGTGTCCTTGGCTTGATTTAGCTCAGACATCTGGGACTTCAAAACTTGAATTTCGTTCCTCAGCTTCTGCATATCTAGGCTTTCAGCCTGCTCCGTTGTTGGTGCTGAGGTGGTTGGTTCTGCCTGTTGTACCTGTTGGCTAGTCGGAGCAGTGGCTTGTGGGATCTCCTCAAGATTGATTGTTTCTGGAGGTGGCTGTGAGGTTTTCCCTGCCTCCTTTTGCTGTAATGTTGCCTCCAATGTAGCCTCTGATTCCTGCAGCTTTTCCTGATTTTGGAGGAGCTCTTTGTATAGTGTCATTAATAGAGCAGCTGCATCCTTTTCCTGCCTTTGCTGGGCAACCTCTTCTGTTTGTGGGTGAAGAGTTGGTGGGATTTTTAGCATCTTTTTCAATGCTGCCATATCAGCATCCCTTAGCTTCAGGATTTCTTGGACAGCCTTCACATCTTTAGGATCATGCCCAAGCTCTATTATAATTTCTTCTAGAGCTTTGATCCTATTGTCCTTGGCTTGAGAGGAAGCTCTTTCCAGCTCAAGTTGTGCAGCAGTGTTATTCAGGCTATTCTGCAGCCTGTAGTTGACGAGGGTCTTGTCAGCCAATGTGGCATAGACAATCTCACCCGTCTGTTTATGGAGCTCTATTTGATCCATTGGGTGGATGTCTTTTGATAGGACCTCCAGGCTAGTCCTAATGTAATCTGCAGTTGATTGTGGTTGCTGCATCGTTGGTATAAAGTGGCTTAGGATCATTTTCCCTTCATGTGCATCAAATGCAGACATGAGCCTTTGTTGGTTGGTAGGAGCCATATTCAGCAGGTGGTTGTAAAGTTGCAGCTTCAGTGGTTCATTTCTTCTCTTTATATCCTTGAATTGCTGCTTAATACTCTTTTCTCCTCCCCTCCTCTTGTCCTGAGGAGCTCACTTCTCCTATTGTTGCCCTGTCTTGCTCCTATTGGAAGGAGCTGGCTGAGGCCTCCATGCTGGGCATTTCTTCATCAGAGAATGGATTCATTCTTTGCCTCTTTTCTGGTGATGTAGTAAGGGGAGTTTCCCTTTCTCTTTTTCTGTTTACGTCCTCCCTTTGAGGGGTTTGGAGGATGGAGGAGTCAACCCTTGAATCCTGACTTGGAGGTGCCATCGGTGTTGTTTGCTGTTGGGTGGCCATTGGGGCCTCTGCTGTCTTTTCCCCCTGAACCTCTTGGTCCTTTTGCTGCTGTTCCTATTGGGGTGGCTACACTTGACCCTGTTGTGCTTGTAGCTCCTCCATATCCTTCTCCTTGCCCTTGCTCTGAGCCTGGCCTGTGGTTTGTATTGCCTCTTGAGGTGCTGCAGATGATGAGGCCACTGCTCCTGCTTGACGCTTTGGCAGAGTAAGTACCTGTGAAGGAGATTCCAAGTCAGCCATTTTCAATAGATGCCTTCTAGCCCTTTCATTTAATTCTTCCTGAGTAATTGGTTCTTCCAGTGTGTTCCTTCTCCATTTTGGTTGGTTGGCATGTCTTTCAATGTAGGGCATGCTCACATGTTCATAGCTGGAGAGCTTGTATTTCAGCCTTCTTAAGGATATGGTCATGTTTGGGTCATAAGGCTTCCAAAGGAAACTTTGTTTTAGGCCAAGGCCTTCTAGTTTCCTGTCAGCTTCTTTCTAGCCTTCCCTTTTGTTTAAGACAAGGTGGCCCAATTGATTTTTTACCTTTAGCTGTGCCTTTTTGCCCTTGCCTGCAAAGTGCACCATATCAGCATTGCCAAATTGCCTGAAATATTCTAAGGCAAACAGTCTCATAGGCACATACTTGGGCAATCTGTATGGGCGTAACTCACACCCATATATTCTGATTACAGTATAGTGTTGGTAGAAGTACCAATCCCCTATGCTGTATACCTTGGACAGCTGCAGAATCCTCTGCATCTCATCAGTCAGTCTAGGAGGGGGTGAACTTAAGAATAAAGACATGGCTGGATGGATGAAGAGGTCTATGAACTCATAGTATGTATATGGAGAGTATGTGCTGAGGTGAAACACCGAGGTCCAGTACACCATTGACCTTGGATTGCCTGCTGCATCAGTTCTCTTAATCTCAAAGGAGAACTTCTCATGTTGGTAATACAGGATGAGGTGGTAAATGTAGGAGGTGTATCTGAACACCTTCTCTCTAGACAAGTTCAAGAACTACTCATGCATCTTATCTGAAATGTATGTAGCATAGTCATAACAGATTGGAGTCTTGCTAGGGGAAAACATTGTCATCATTACTCGTACAGTTTCCTCAATAAATTCCAGTGATTTGTAACCCAAAACTGAACTAATCATGTATGCAAGATCTAGACCCAGTTGATTGAGGTAGCCATCAAAAATGGGAGGGTGCAGCACTGTGTCAGAGTTTGTAATGAACAATTGGTTGAGCTTCAGGATCTGTGCATCTGTTAGTATCTTGGCTCCTTGGTTGATCAAGTCCATTAGGGACAAGGGGACCAATTTCTTCTGGGTCTTGAACTGCAGCATTTCTCTGATGGCCTCAGGGGTCATGTAGAATATCACTGCACCTGTAGGGTCAAGCACAGCCCTCTGCATGGGGTCATAGCAGACAGCACATAGATGAATCAGGTCAGGGAATTGGTTGACCTGAGGGAGCTTGAAAATTGAGAGGAATGAATCCCAAATGTCTAGAATGTCTGTCCCATCCTTATGTCTGGCTTTGAGCTCATTTAATAAATGAAGCTGGAACTTGCATTTCGATGAGGAGTCCTCTGAGATTTGCTAGTCTACGTCTGCCAAATCCTGCCACTCCAGCTTTCTCTGGGGGGCATTTAGGGGAGCAACATTGAGGGCTACTGGTGCCACTGGAGTCTCCATGGTTGTTTGGATACTGACTAGTAAGTAAATTGCTGTTTCTTGGGCCGGAAGAGCACTGTCTGAGCGAAAAAGGCAAACTGAAAAAGCAAGGTAATAGGGTAAGTCCACAACAGTTGAAATACTGTTATTGTTTTTAAGAAGGCAAATATTAACCTTTCACAGGCCTTTCTCAGCAATTGAGTGCAGGTTTTAGGTTCTAGTTCACGACTGCGCGAACGAAGAATGCGGGTTTTTTCACTGAAATTTGCAATCTAAATGGCTCGGCTGGTGAAATTCGACCGTCAATTTTCCAAGAGGGAGATGGGTTTGAGTATTTTTCTGGTGATTTTTAAGCATTTTCCGTGCTTAAGGTGTTCTTAGCAATTACTGAGAAAAACCAGGTTTCAAAGAGGTTTTTATGGACAAATACCTGGCAGATGGATTGCTTGGGTCGGAACAGTAGGTGGGTATGCGCGTTGAAGCTCTCCGGTTGGTTTTGAACAGGTTGGCGAATTCTTCGTCGTAAAACGCATGCAGAGAGTGCATAAGTGTTTTTGCCAAAAAGTGCAAAAAACACGTAATTTTGACAAAATATGGCTTTTTCAGCTTATTGGCTCCCTTTTTTAAATGACGTCAGCATGACGTCAGCATGGCGTCATCAGGTGATGTGGCGGCCTAAGACCAGTCCACGGGGGCGGTGAGGTGGCGAACAGGTGGACCAGTGGCGGGCGAGGCGCGTGGTCGTGGCGCTGACACAGGCGGTACGAGGGCGCTGACAGAGGCGGACAGGTGGCGCAATATCTGGCTACCTCTTATACGACGGGGAATCTGTCAAAGGGGGCTCCGATGGATTTTTGGGGCGACGCGTGGACCCACATGACATCAGCGCCTGACGGATATCGGACGATATCTGTCGGACGTCGGGGCCCCTCCGATACGAGCGTCAACCGTTGGATTAAAATAGTTGGATCGGACGGCTATCGGGCCATGGATCTGCATGAGTAATACGACATCGGGAGGGGATTATAATAATGTTTTTCGGTGGTAAATGCACCCGGCGGGACCCTTAGGCACTTTAACAAATTTCAATGTTTTTCCAATGTATTTTTTGTTAAAATGTATATAGCCGATGACTTTAGCAAAAGGCAGAATAGGGGGTTTTTATGAAATTTTTCGCATAAACACGCAAAGGATTAAAAACTTAGGATAGGCGGGTTTTCAATGAAATTTCATGTAAAGGCGCAAAATGGCTCCCGACCTTGGGATGAGGAGGGGAAAGTGGGTTTTATCACATTTTTTGCCTTTGAGTGGGTATAAGGGTGCAAAAAGGGTTTTTTTTTTTTTAAGGGATTTTTAGGCAAAAATGGAGAGTTGGCTAGGTAGATTAGTTCTGATGGAGATAAGAGTTTAGGCTTGGGTTCTTGAGCTAACCAGGTGTTAATTCAATTCCCTATTAGTGAAACATATGGCTATAATGCCAAGGAGGGAATATTTATAGAATTCTCAGGATTTATACACCATGGTGTTATAATAGTAGGGGAAAGTGAATCATAGGGAGCTAGATAATAGAGTTAGAGGTTAATATGGGGGGAGAAACGTGAATGAGGAGTAATACTACTAAGTTTTCTTGGAAACAACTTAGTTTAAAGAGTAGATCAAAATGAAAAGAACTTTACACAAGAAATGTGGCTTCTGAAGGCCATGAGAATCAACATAAAACCTTGAATCTCTCTTATAAACACATCTTATGAAGGGATGTTAGTAATGAGTGGTAAACAAAGGGAAAAAGGGAAGTTAGACATGCTCCATTGTGTTGTTTTCCTTGTATTTGGTTAGCAAAGTTCAGCTTGGAAGGAACACCACTTCTGCAACCCCCATCTGCCTACCCAACTATTTTGCCTAGCATTTTTTGTTTCTTCTTGGAGGGTGCGCTTGGACTTGCACACCCTTTATGTGCCTTTTCTTTTCCATTGGCTTTTTCCTTTGATTTCCTATCTAGCACTACCCTTATTTCTTCCAAGGCCCCAGATTAAGCAGTTGGGAACCTTAGTTTTCTCTGCCTAACTACTGATCTGCCAAGATTAAACAGTTTGGATAGATTTCTTTCTCTATTCTACAACAAAAATTGAAACATGGCATGATCCAGATTAGGCTGTTGGATCATCCATCAAAACGTTAATAGGCATGAAGGCATGTACACACCTTGTCTTTCCTTGAAAATATGGGATCTTTGTAGCAGCAAAGCAGAGCATATTTGGCACTTGAATTTGCCAATCATGAAAGATGAAACCTATTGGTATAGGTATCCAATAGGTTTGTAAGGTTTAGACAAAGTTTTACAGAGTGAAAACTCAGGCTAGGGGGGGAATGAAAGGGTGACAAGTAGTGAAGTTTAGGAAACTTTGGTAAGTTGGGTAAAAGACTTTTTACACAAGAAAAGTTGCTTGTTTTGCCTAGGTAAAAGATCTTTTCACTTAGTTCTATCATGGGATGAAGTGGACTAAGGGTAATGGGCAGATCTTATTGCCCTTTGGGGGGGATATTAGTAAGTGTTTCTTGGAAAATGGGGAGAGGAATTAGTCATGCTCCATTTGTCTTGTAGCCACCTTGCCATGGTACCTTATGATATTATGAGATGGCATATTATTCCAGAATAGAAAATTGCTCACAAACCATGCCTTTGTACCCTCAAAACTGCCTACCCAACCTAGTGTACCTAACATTTTTTCTTCATTTTCATTGGGTGGCTTTGAACTAGAAAACCTTGATTCATCTCTTTTCTTTTAGCTACCCTCCTATCTAAGTCTACCCTTATTTCTTCCAAGGCACAGTTTAAGCTGTTGAGACCCTTTGCTTCACTACCATTCGGGAGTCCCACTTCAGAACTTTATCCCGAATGAAAAAATCCTCTGCTTTGGTTCTTTTGTCAAATATCTTTTTAAGCTTTTCTTGTAGGACTTGGGCTCTGTGGTAGACTTCTTCTCTTGTCTGCTACAAGTAAATAGTTTGATTGATCCTTCTCTGTATATCATTAGGTTCTGGTTGTACCTCTTGTAGCAGCTTTATCACTGGGATTCTCAAAGAAGAAGGGAAAACTGCCTCCATTCCATAAACCAATTGATAGGGGCTGGTCTCAATAGATCTCTTTGTGGTCAATCTATCTGCCCATAGGGCATTCACAAGCTTTTTATGCCAGTTCTTCTTGTTCTCCTCCAAGACTTTCTTAATAATGTTGATCAAACTCTTGTTGGAGGATTCAACTAGGCCATTACCTTGAGGGTAATAGGTTGTGGAATGGCCCAAGGTAATGTGGTATTTATGACAGAAATTAATCATTTTCTTAGATTTAAAGGAAACAACATTGTCTGTAATAATTTTCTCCAGGTAGCCAAACCTAGACAAGATGTTGGTTTCAAGGAATTAAATGATTACTGAGTCATTGTCTTGCCTGTAAGGGATGGCCTCTATCCACTTGGTAAAATAGTCTGTAGCAGTCAAAACCCACTCGTGTTGGCCAGAGCATGAAGGGTGGATTTCCCCAATGAAGTCTAAACCCCATTGTTGAAATGGTTTCTCAATGGAAATGGGCTTGAGGGGCAGAGGCAACAACTTTTTCTTGCCTTCAAAGATTTGGCATTTGTGGGAAGAAGTTACATACTTTTTTGCATCAGCAAATAGGGTAGGCCAATAAAATCCAGCCCTTAGGATGTTATCAACAGTTGATTTCCAATACAAATGTCCACCACAATCCCCTGCATGAAATTCTTTGAGTACTTTGTCAGTTTCTTCTTTGATTAGACAATTTAATAAAACACCTTCAAGATTTTTCCAGAAGAGAACATGATCTAAAATGTAGAACTTAGAAGCTTTCATTTTCAAAAATCTTTTCTTAGTCCTGGATAATCCTAGAGGAGCTTGCATGTTTAATAACACAAAAGATATGTCAGCATACAAAGGTTATTGTAAAAAGGCTTGATTGATCTGTGGAGTCGCCATCTCCTGCTCATTATTTAGTTGATTTATGTCAAGGGCTTGAAAGTTAGTTTCAACCATGAGTTTAGCTAGTACTTGTCCTTTTATCAGTTTTGTTGGTTTAATTTCAATGTCATATTCCAGTATGGTAGCTATCCATTTGCCCCTTTTGCCTTCAATGCCTTCTTGAGTCAATATGTCTTTAATAACAGTGTTGGGCACATAAGTAATCACATGGGAGTATAAGATGTAAAATCTAAAGTCCTTGATGGCCTTCATAAGGGCATATGCTTGTTTCTCCATGATTTGATATTTAAGTGGAGCATCTCTGGAGGCTTTGCTGAAGAAAGCTATGGGTTTTTCACATCCCTGGTCATCTTTTTGTAGCAAAAGAGCAACAATTGTATCTTTTGATGCAAATGAGAATATGATAAAGTCTTTGTCAAAATTGGGGCTTGTGAGGATTGGTGTTTGAGTTAAAGCTTGTTTGATTTCTTCAAAGGCTGGCTTAGTTTCCATTGTCCACTTGATCTTTGAGTCCTTTTTGAGCATGTTATTCAGAAATCTTATTAGCTCAGCCATATTTGGTATGAATCTCCTAAGAAAGTTGATTTTTCCCAAAAAGGCTTGTAGTTCTTTAATGTTTCTGGGGTGAGGGACTTGTAGGAGCTTGTATTTTGTTTGGGTCAATTCTAATGCCTTATTTAGAGATGATATGGCCCAATAATTTTCCTTCTTCTAGGCCAAACAAGGAGTTCTTTGGGTTTAATGATATGCCATATTTCCTACAGATTATGAATACTTGCCTTAGATGATTTAGGTGCTCTTGATCTGATTTGGAGAAAGATGTAAGGTCATCTAGGTAAATGACTAAAAAGTCATGTATTTCTTTAGCAAAAGCAATATCCATGTCTCTTTGAAAAGTTTCCCCTACATTCTTGAGTCCAAAAGGCATTTTCACATATTTGAATGTTCCCCAAGGGGTGGTGAAAGTAGTTTTATCTTGGTCATCAAGGTGCATTAGGATTTGATTGAAGCCTGAGAATCCATATAATAGCAATATTCTTGAAGCACCCACTACTCTTTCCAGAATGTGATCCATTTTGGGCAAAGGGTAGTTGTCTTTTAAATAGACTTTTTTCAAATTTCTCAAGTCAACACATAACCTTATCTCCCTTGTCTTCTTTCTAGTGGGCACTAAATTTGAAACCCATTCTAAGAATCTAATTGGAGCTATAATTCCAGCTTCATACATTCTCTTAACTTCTTTTTCAATCAAAGGGAGCAACACAGGGTTGACCCTCCTAAGTTTCTGTTTGAAAGGTTTTTGGTTTTCTTTGAGAGGTATTGTGTGTTGGATTACTGCAGTATCATAAGACTTTAGGTCTTCATAACTCCATGCAAAGACATCTTGAAATTCTTTGAATAGTTTAATATACTTGGGTTTTTGATCAGGAGGTAGAGCTTTAGACAAATTTATCATTTTGGGATTTTCTGCAATTCCTAAATTACAGTCCTCAATTTCAGCGTTTAATGGCTACATTTTAGGTTTCCTAGAGATGTCATTTGAGTCAAAGATGTCCTCTAAAGGAGTAAGGCATGTAGGTAGAAAATTATCTTTCAGCTCAATGACTTCACATCCTGCTGCAATTTCATCCTCACCTTCTTTTTCATGAAGTTGTTGTAAATCTATTTTAGTGAACTTGGTGGGATGTAGAAATTGGTTTGATGTTTCAATAGAGATATGTGTTGCAACTTTGTCCATTTGGTTGCTTTCCTCTATAGTGCTGGTATCCATTTTTGTGCTTGTGAACTCTTCTTTCAAAGTTAGGAAATTGTTGATTTGTGTATCATTTTCAAACAACTGCCAATTTTTGACATTATCTAGTACTGCAGGTCTATCTTTTATTTCAGCAGTGAATAGGTGATTAGGCTTGAATGGCAATTTGCAAGTGCTTGCAAAAGTTGCTAGACTATGGGCATGCAGCTTTTGATTTCTTGGAATCTTGGTTAGTTGGGTTTCAAGAAAGGTGTTCAGAATTTCCATTGTGGCAGCTCTATATGACCTCAGCCTAAGATCATTTGTAATGAAGTTACCCTTTATTTGTTGAATAATGAGGTCATAGTCTCCCAAAATTGATATCCGGGTTGCACCCAAGTTTTTTATCACTTTGAGTCCTAAAAGGAGGGCTTCATACTCGACCATGTTGTTGGTGCACCAGAAATTTAATCTAAATGCATGTCTTTCAACGTGGTCATCCTTTAATTTATGAATCCAGACCCTTGCCCCTGCTCCTAGCTTATTAACAGATCCATCAAACTCTAGATACCATAGGTTTTCTTGATTTTCACTGGTATTGGGAGCCTTTCCATTTGCTCAGCAGGGATAGTTGGATTTACAGTCTCATAGGGTTGCTTATGTGTGACTGTCAATTTATTGTCTTCCAAGATTTCTTGAATCTGAACTGTGGATTCTTTGTCTAGGAATTCATCCTGACTCAAAATCATCATTTTTACATGAGCTTGGGTTTGAATTCCATTGTTGTATAATATGAAAGAGTCCATGTCTGAATGTATGGAATATATGGGAAAGTTTTGGGGTTTTTCTTGAGTACTAACCACATACTTCATCAAAGTTTCTCGGTATAGCCTTTTAGGCTAGCCGAAGACTGAGATTGTGGCATAAGACATGTCTAGTTGCAAAGATCCTTCTAGCTTGGCACCCCAGGACTTGGATAACAACATTCCATATTTTGGTGGAATATCAGCTACCACCACATCCATGAGAATTGTCTTGGCTGGATATTGGACTAATGCCACACATAGATCCTTGATTAAGCCTAGACACCGGACCTAACTGGAATAAAAGGAAAACAAGTCTTTGTATGGCCTTGTGATATTTAGGTCCAAATTCTCCATGACAGATTTGGGCATCAGATTATGTGAAGCTCCTGAATCAGACATTGCATTGTGAAACACCTTGTCATGAATGTTTAGACTCACATAAAAGGGAGGGACTCCCCCATCTACTGTTTTACCATTTTCTTCAGGGCCAAATATAAGTTCTCATTGATCATCAAGGATGTTCACTGAATCTTTGTTATCTGAAATTTTAAATGATTTGTTCCCTAAACACTTCATGCCTCACTAATTCAGATAATGGTATGGACACTTTTAACTTACCTATTTCAACCTCCATATTAAAGGGTTTTTATGTTTGTGTTTTTTACAGTTTGGGCAACCAAGTTGTGCCTTTTAGCTGAGTTATTAACAACTGCCTCTTTTACTATAATCTCATAATGAACTAGAGTTGCTTATTGACCATCTTCCAAAGGTTCTTCTACCACTTCACTGAGTGGAGAGACATCTATAGGGTGTTGTTTTGATTCATCCTTGTCTGAAACATCTTCTACTGTTGGGCTGTTTGGATTGGAAGTGGATTTAGGGATGATTGGTACATGGGAGTCCTTGAGTTTAGTTTTGGTAGGTTGCTTGATTGTCTTTTTCTTAGGATCATTAGGAATGTCTATTCTTCTACTTCTCAATTTGTATTGCTTATGGACTTCATACACAGCTGTTTCATATCCTTGCTTAAAATCAAAGGATTCCCGTGATTTCATTTGACATTGACTAAAGGTATGAGCCTCTTGGTCTTCTTAAGTTAGGAAAATTGGTTGGCCACTGTTGAGACCCATTAAATTAATGTGTGGGTCCTCTTTTTGTTCACCAGATGTGGAAGCTTCTACATAGTTTTCTTGGAAGGGAGGCCTTATGTTTTGGTCCAGACCAACCTTTCCTACATTGGGGTTTTGATTTTTCCTAAAGTTTGGATTTCTTGCATTGTTGTTTGGTTGGCTGTCCCAAGAAGATTTCCTCTCAAAAGTTTCCACTTTGTCTCCTAACCTGTCCATGCCTTTAATAATTGCATCAAGTTTTTGTTCAAAGGTAGAGGGTTCCTCTTTGAAAGTTATTCTTCTTTCAGTCCTAGCTCGATTTCGTTTGGAAATTAGATTAGCTTCAACACTCACAGCCATGCTCTGCATATCTTCAAGGCTAGGAGTAGCTCTCTACCTGAGCTAGTAAGCCATGTCTGAGTCAAAACCATCAGGGAATTTAATCAATGCCAACTCTGGTGGTGGTCTAAGATTTATTGGAATAGCAAGGTATGTATTGTTGAATCTGGCACAATAATCTTGGACAGACTCTTGTGGGCCTCTTTTTAAATTCTCATATTCTGTTAAGATGTGTAAAGGATCATTTTTCTTCTCCCACCTGTTTAGGAAAGTTTGATGAAGGGCATCTGGATTAGCTATTGTGTTTGTAGGCAGTGACCTAAACCATGCCCTCACATCACCAGTTAAGCTCTGGACAAAAATTTTCATCCTAACATCATTATCATCAATCTCATAGTTTTCAAAATATTTTTTCATCCTCTTGGTATGTTGTTGAGTAGTGTAAGTGCCCGTACTATCAAAATAGGTAATTTTTCTCTCGTAATCCTATGGCATGGCCCCTGGATTAGCAGGCAACTATAGGGGAGCATATCTATTTGCCATGTTGGCAGGAAAAAATGGGACAACTGGAAGCACGGGGGTAGGGGCTGAGATAAGTGTTGTGGATGGAGGGGTGGAAAAGAGAGTTTTGAGTAATAAAGGTGAACTGGAAGAAGCTACAACAATAGGAAGGAGGGCTTGAGAATTTGCTGTAGTAGGTTTAATTTGAATGGGTTTCTGCTGGGCTGGTTCAAGGTTTGAATCAGCAGAACTCTCTTGATTTTCTGATTTCCTAAGGCTCTTAGCAATCAGATTTGTATTGTCAAGAATAGCTAGAGGATTTGGGTCTGGGTTTGACCTTGTGTATCGAGTTTTCTTCTTTGGAGCCAGCTTCTAAGTATGTTTTGGTATTTTATAGGAATTCTTGGAGGACACAAGCTTTGACAATATTTTGAAGGAAGCTACTAGAATGTAGGAGAATTTGGGGCCTTCCTTCAGGGAGGTTTTGAAACAAGGATGGCCTAACAAATCTTTGAGACAGCTGTCTAGAAACTAAAACTAAACTGCAGTTGGATTGAAGTAGCTTTTATTTACTCTTGTGATTGCATAGCAAGGACAATTTCAAAGGGTTCCTGGCTAGCTTCAGACTCCATTTGTGGCTTTAGAGTTTAGACAGTAGTAGCAGACATTCGTTCAATCCCCAATGGAGTTGCCAATGATGCTATCACTCAGGTTGTTCCCCAAAAATTGTTGAGAAAAGGGAATACGGCCGAGGTAACCACTAACCAATCTTTTAGATGCAATTTCTAGCCAAACTGCATCCAGAGAGGGCTCTCTCTATATGTTTTAACTTTGTTTATTTGAATTTTTATGATAGCTATGATGTGCAGAGGTTTGTTTTAAATGGGTTTGGATGGTGATTTCAAGCAGAGGTAGGATGTAGGTCTGATAGTGTTAATTCCATTAGGCAATGGAGTCTATGAAAGTGGACTGCTGAGTGTGCTTCTATGATCATAGGCAATACTACAGAGCAAGATAATCAGTTTGGAACAATATTAAAAGCCAGTGATGGATGGGATGTAGGCCAAGGGGTAAAGGGCAGTCAAGAATTCTTTATGCTAGTGGCAGAGGGAAGGTGCTTGAATATTTCCAAGGAGTAGTGAAGAATTCCTTGACAATGTTCAAAATGAAGGAATTAGCAGAAACATAAGCATTTAAGAATTTCTATTCATGTTAATTGTGAAGAAAACATAGATAATAGCAGGAATTGAACACAGGGTGTATTTAAAAAAGTTCTGGGCTATTCTTTTTCCTTAGGGTTATGCCCCAGCTCGATGATGATTTCTTCTAAGGACTTAATCCTGTTGTCCTTAGCCAAGGAGGAAACCTTCTCCAATTCTAATTGGGCTGAGGTATTATATAATGAATTTTTCAGTTGGTGAGCTACCAATGCCTTATCAGCGAAGGTGGCATACACCATTTCCCCAGTTTGTTTATGTAACTTAATCTGGTCAATTGGATGAATATCCTTGGAGAGCACTTCTAGATTAGTTCTTATATAGTCAGCAGCAGACTGGGGTTGCTGTGTCTTGGGCTTGAAGTGGCTGAGGATCATTTTCTTCTCCTGAATATCATAGGCAACCATTAGCCTATGTTGATTAGTAGGTGTTGTCCTCATTAGTTGATTATAAAGCTGCATCCTTAATGGATCATTTATAGGTTTAATATCAGTAAAAGTTTTTTTGATGTCCGAGCTTTGTTTGCTTTGAGGTCTGGTGGATGAAACTTCCACGCTATGTTGCCTCTCTAGCTCTTGCTGGAATGAGGTAGCTAAGGTGCCAGGTAGTGGAGATGCTTGGTGCTCAGTTCTCCCCTGTCCTCCCATGTTGCTTGTGGTGTCTTCCACAAACTCTTCTTTTGAATATGGATTTAACCTTTGCCTCTTATGTCCTGTTTGTTCAGATGGTCCACTGGCAGGGGCATCCTCTTCTTTGTCTCTCTTTCTGATCTTTTCCTCATTTTGAGGAGTTTGTAGAACAGGGGCTTCAGAAGCCTTGGTTTGGGCTAGGGGAGCCTGCACTTCACCCTGTTCTTGTGTTGTAGAGGGCTGATCAACCATGGTCTATTGTTCTACATCCATCACTTCCTTTCCCTTTCCTGCTGAGCTGGCCTTTCGTGCTGCTTGCTCTGACCTCTCAGCGAAAGATGTATCCCCTCCAATGTGCTCAGGCAACTTGGAAGGTACGTGTCCAAAAGAGTCTAGGTCAAGTGTTTTCTCAAGCTCTTTCATTGATTTTCCCAATCTCTCTTCCTCAGTCAACTCTTCAAACAATGTGCCCTCTATCCACTCTTGTTGATTGGCATATTGTTGGATTTCAGGGATTGGAGAGTGGAAATATGCTGGCAGTTTATTTTTGACTTTCCTGTAGCTTATAAAATGATTGGGGTCATATGGTGCCCAATGGAAGGTCTGTTTTAGTCTGAGCTTCTGCCGTAAAATCTCATCAGCTTCTAGCCAGGCTTCCCTCTGGTTGAAGGTGAAAGGGCCCAATTGATTCCTTATCTTAAGTCGTACCTTTTTCTTCGCCTCATAGAAATGGATTGTATCTGCCTGGATGAATTGTCGCAAGTATTCTAGGGAAAGCAAGCGCATTGGCACATATCTTGGCAATTTGTAGGGGCTCAGCTGACAACCATAAATCCGAATCACAGTGTGATTCTAGTAGAAGTACCCGTCACCTATGTTATAGCTCTTGGAGAGCTGTAGAATTCTCTTCATTTCACGAGAAAACCTGTTTGGAGGAATTGTTATCAATAAAGAGGTGGCTGGATATATGAGTAGATCAATAAATTCACAATAAGTGTAAGGAGAAAAGTAGACATGGTTGAAGACTGTGGTCCAGAAGATAATAGACCTTGGCTCTCCCTTGACATCAAATTTTATGAGGGGAACTTGAAAACTATGTGGCTGATAGTAGAGCAACAAACGGTATATGTATGACATGTATCTGAACACTCCTTCTCTGTCCATGCTCATAAATTGTTCATGGATCTTATTAGCAATGTAGGTGGCATAGTCATACTTGACAACAGGAGGCTGTCCTGGAGAAAAAATGGACATGAAGACCAATGTGGTTTCATCTACATATTCACTAGTTTTGAATCCCATGATGTAGGCTATCATGTCAATGATGAACTTTCCTACTTCATTGAACCAAGTGTCGAGGTATGGAGGAGGTTCTTGTGGTTGACAATTGGGTTTCATAAAAGTTTTGCCAATTCTGGTTATCTCTGTACTTAGCAATTTGGCACCTTGATCAAACAAAAATCCCATAGTAAGAGGAGTCAATGGTTCAGTTGGTTTGAAATGCAACATCTTATTTATTGATTCAGGGGTGATATAGAATAAAACTGTCCCAGAAGGAGACATTATTGCCCTTTCAGTGGGCTCATAATTTGCATGGCATTGGTGAATGAGCTCAGGAAAAACATTCACACAAGGAAGGTAGTACATGGGCATATTGGACTCCCATATCCCAAATATGTCAGTTTCGTTTCTATGGTTGTTCCTGATCTCACAAAAGGCCTGGAGATGAGATGTGTTAGCCATTATATCATTAATTTGGAAATCCTTGTCAACTAGGGGTAACCACTCCAGTTCTTTATGTGGGGCATTGAGAGGGGCCACATTGAGGGCAACTGGAGCAGGGGTTGCCATTTTTATAAGTTCTCAGGTGTTCTTTGAGTAAAATGCTGATTTTTATAGCAGTAGTGGGAAAAAATAGAGGCATTGGGGCTTTTTTCAGAGAATTTTGCAAATTAGAGCTTTGTTTAGACTCCGGTGGGAAGAATTTGAAGCAAAACCGCGAGGATTGAAGAAATTATATTGCAAGGGAGGAGAAACAATGGTTTCAAGGCCTTCCCCTTAGTAATTACTAAACAAATTGACTCGAGCTCGGGTAAAAATGGAAGGGATTTTGCTGAGTGGGACAAAATTGGCAGTTTGTATAGCAAAAGATGGGAAAACTAGTAGTTTTAGTGGGAAATTGTGCAAATGGAAGTCAATGACGGAGCTTGTGAGCAAGATATAGGTGAATTCTTGTCTTTCTCAGCTAGCTAGGCAATGTGCAGGTTTTGTGGTGGGTAGCTGGTCCAGGGGGGCTGTGTGTAGCAACAGGGTGAAATTTCGACCAGTTTCTAGGATTGCCAGACTATTTCTATGGTGAAAAATCGAAATTCATAGGGTTTTTTACAAGATAATGGTGAATACCTGTTTTTCATAGTGTGCTGGACTTGCTAGTTGATTGAGAGGTGATTTTCACAGTGGGGCGCCCATCTAAGGTGGTCGAGGTGGCAGATTGAACGTTTACAGGTGAACTCGTCGTCGTTTGCATGAAAAGGCTCAGCAAAGTTTACACAGTAAAATGGTAAAAAACAATTGTTTTCATTGGTTTTTTATCAAACATTGGCTTTTTTGGCACTTTTTATGATGACGTCATCATGACGTAGATTTTTTTGTCGCGTAGCAGGGGGTACGGAAGGTGACGTGGTAGATGATTTGGCGCTAAGGAGGCGATCATGATGTGGTGCTGATGTGGTTTTGTTGTCATTAGATGACATCAGCGATGGGTGGCGAGGGCGGTAAGCAGTTTTATCGCACCACTTTTGGGGTGGTAGCGGTATTGAGCAGGGGGGTCACGATACATTTAGGTGAGTGACGCGTGTCCTCGGTACGGCGACAAAACCGCCATTTTCCCGGGACATATCGTCCGAACACTGGGGGCATCGCGATATGATCCCACATCGTCGAATCTGAGGGCCTCGATCCAACGGTTGATGGCAAATGGTAAGTTGAGGGGGCGCAGAATGGGGGCCCGCTTTAATTTTTTGTGATTTTGTAAGGTTTTCAGTGTATTTGCGGACTTTTGCAAAGTGGGTTTTTTTGGGGGAAAAACACAAATTTCGGCTAATTTTTTAGCCAAAGGGCATATAAACCCTGATGGGCATGTGGAGGGTTGTTATTGGCCCCTGGTGGACCAATAACTCCCTAAAGAAAAATTTAAAATAAGGCTACAGTTAGCCAAGGGTCGGGGTATTTATTTTTTGGGGTTTTTGTTTTTTTATACATAGTAAGGGGGAAAATGTACATAGGAGGTATATAGTAAGGTTAGTAGGTTAATATGATTGTGGGGGATGGGTTTGTATGGTTTAGGCCAAGTTTTACAGAGTGAAAACTCAAGCTAGGGGGGAATGAAAGGGTGACAAGTGGTGAAGTTTAGGAAACTTTGGTAAGTTGGATGAAAGACTTTTTACACAAGAAATGTGGCTTGTTTTTCCTAGGTAAAAGATTTTTTCACTTAGTTCTGTCATGGGATGAAGTGGACTAAGGGTAATGAGCAGATCTTATTGCCCTTTGGGGGGAGTATTAGTAAGTGTGTCTTGGAAAATGGGGAGGGGAATTAGTCATGCTCCATTTGTCTTCTAGCCACCTTGCCATGGTACCTTATAATTTTATGAGATGGCATATTATTCCAGAAGAGAAAATTGCTCACAAACCATGCCTTTGTACCCTCAAAAATACCTACCCAACCTAGTGTACCTAACATTTTTTCTTCATTTTCATTGGGTGTCGTTGAACTAGCAAACCCTGATTCATCTCTTTTCTTTTAGTTGCCCTCCTATCTAAGTCTACCCTTATTTCTTCTAGGGCTCAGTTTAAGCTGTTGAGACCCTTTGCTTCACTACCATGACTACTTTCCTACCAAGCTTAAACTGTTTGTGCAGACCTTTATTCTCTATTCTAAGACAAGTGAAATTAAAAGACAATCTAGCTAGGATTAAGTTGTCTGGATAATCATTAATTGTGGCAATAGTAAACCACCTATATATAGTGGAGATTCATCAACATATGGAACCTTTGCAGCATAAAAAGGATGAACATATTTGGCACTTCCCCAGTCAATCATGAAAAATGAAACCCTATTGGTATAGGAAGCTAACAGAAATCAATCAAGTACTATATCATAAATGCAAATCTATACTAGAAATACCCACTTAATACTTTGCTATTGTGCTTAACAGAATTAGAGAGTGAAGGAATCATCGACCAGGTTCACAGAAGATTTTTTGGAGGCATTATTCTTGGAGAGAAACAACGTATAAGATATTAAGGGCAGGATTTTATTGGCCCACACTATTCTTACAGGTAGGAGCAAAGGTCAGAAGTTGTGTGCCCTGTCAAATGTTTGTTGGTAACAAAAAATTAGTAGCTCTTCCACTGATCCCAACTATAGTTTCAAAATATTTTCTCCAATGGGGAGTAGATTTAATTGGAGAGATTCATCCTACTTCAAGCAATCAGTATAGATGGATCCTCACTGCAACAGATTAATTCACTAAATTGGTGGAAGTAATCCCAGTAATAAATGTTATTGATTTAGTAGTAATCAAATTCACTGAAGAAAACATCTTATCTAGATTTCGTTGCCCAACTCAAATTGTTACTGATAATGCAACAGAATTTTCCAGTGCCAAGATGATTCAATTCTGCCAGAAATATCAGATTTTGCTGCATCATTCAACTCCATATTACCCTCAAGGTAATGGCCTTGAAAATCCTCAAATAAAAGTTTGGTAAAGGTGATAAAAAGGACTCTAGCAGATCATAAATCAGATTATTGAACTAAATGAAAATAGAGATGAAGTTCAATACAAACTTAAAAACTATCAGAGCAAGATGAAGAGCATGTTTGAAAGAAGAGCCAGGGAAAGGGACTTCAAGGAAGGTGATTTAGTTCTAAGATGGGATTCCAGAAGAGAAGGTAAGGGAAAACATGGCAAGTCTTACAACATGTGGTTTGGACCTTTAGCTATTGTTGAGTTGAAGTGAAATAATACTTTTGTGCTACAAAGTCTTGAGGGGATGTATTCCACTTACATTGTTAATGGAATGTTTCTCAAACATTACATTCAATACTGAGTAGTTGAAGTAGATTTCATTGCTACCATTGTAAAAATCCGGTTTATTTTACTTTTCAAGCTGTCAGTGTGATTTTTTACAGCAAAGACTCTATAGTCCGAGGAGAAGGCACATCGATCTGCAAGTTAAAGGATAACACCACTTTGGTGCATAATCAAATGAAATAATGGGCAGATCAACACCACAATGAAAGAATTTTTGATCTAGGAGATTGGGTATTTTTACAGCTACATCTCGAGCAAGATATCTATGAGAAGGAAATGTTGGTTATACTACATGCACTTAAGCAATGGCAACCTTACCTAATGGGAAGACACTTCACAGAAAAATGGATCATGATAATATTAAATACTTTTTAGAACAAAGATTATATTTAGAAGAACAGAAACAATGGGTCACAAATATGTTGGGTTATGACTTTGAAATCATCTAGAAAAAAGGGAAGAAAAGTGTTGTTGCATTTGTACTCTCAATAAAGGATGAGGATGTGGAAGCATTGTTTTGTGCTATTTCATCCAACCAGATTGGATAAATGAAGCAAGGGATGAATGGAAGAAGGATGAAGAAGTGTGGCCACTCATTCAAAATTTGCAGAAGATACTAGTTCAAACAATATTGCCAGAACTTGACGAGGAAGGAAAAATCATATTGGATCCTAGAGCAGTCACAAAAACAAGAACCTAACATCTATGAAATTGATCAATTCTAGAATATCTCATTAAGTGGAAGAACTTACTCATTGAAGATTCCACATGGGAGGACAATAATTTTATACAGAAGCATCAAGAATTACTCAAGTTTTGAGGACAACACTTTTTGAAGGAGAGGGGCATGTTAGGTCCCTATACTACTAGTGTAACCCATTAATGTTATTAGTAAGCCCCCTTATTATATTGTTGTGCCCATGTAGTCCTCATATTGTTATTAGCCTATCCCATAGAAGCCCACTATTATTATTATTATGCCCTTACATTATTATTGTTATGTCGACTCTAATTATATTATGACCCCTTAGACTCCTATATATAGAAAGGAGGTCTTGTAAATTGTATCATCCAAGAATTGTTGATCTGTGCAATGTAAAGGAGGTTGTCCCCTTGAAAAGGCTGAATTCTAAGGCATTGATCTATCTTTTTTATCTTTTTGTGAGCTGGTTTCCTAACACATATTAACAATGATTGAATCAACATCGTGATCCGATGAGGAAGTGAATAGATGGGAAGAAAATATGTTCACCCTTTGTGTTTTGAGGAAAGATATATGAAAAATTGGACAGATTTTTCAAGGAAGATGTGTCCTCTCTGCACTGTGATGACAAAATGACATCCAACGTCTCCTGTGAATGTTCAGAAGTAGAAGCATCTAGAAATGAGTTTTCAAAAGGGGAATCAATAGTGACCAAATCACAGGGTATGTCAACATGAAGCGAATGAGGTGTGGATGGAAACAAGTCATCCTTCATTGTGGGTTATCCTTTATATTCCCACACACACTCATCATGAATGATGGCATAGGTTGGTTTCATAACACCAACTTCATTGAAAACTTGATCCTCGTTCACAGTAGGTGAAGAGTCTGGAATGGGAGAACACAAGACAATACAATTTGGAGGATCAATAGACTTCAAAGACAGAGGCTAAGGGAATGAATCCACGTGAAAACCAACAGGCTTGCAAGCCAAATATACATAGATATCAAGAGAAGGTGGGGTGGGAGGATGTGACAGTTCAACAGAAGTATATGCATGATCTACCACATCACTCCGAAGTGGTGGAGCTATTTGATGAGGTGAAGGTTGACAATCACTCATGATAGCAACTGTGCTTGCCTATGATTGGGCAGCTCCGTCATCGAAGTGTGTTGAGAGGGGTTTGAATATGTGAAGAAGATACTAAAATATTCCAAAAAGAAATTACCAATCAATTTCATCTTCAGGAAAACAATATGTAAGATTACAAAAGAATTTGTAAAACTAATCAACGGATTCATTGGGTGCTTTTCATAATTTCAAAATTTCTTGATCAAGTGCTTCATGGTCAAAGTGATTGCAAGCATGGTCTATCTCTATGACCATATGAACAAGACAATGAATATATTTTTCGGGCGGTGTGGCACACCAGTGCATTAGGTTCCCTCGAAGCATGTAGATGAACAATGTGGAACTCATGTATTCTTCAAAGAATCCATGTCTTTTGCATGAGCCTATAACACTGACTATGAGCCTAACCAAGGCTACGTAGCCTCCGCCATCATATGTTTTATGACACAAGTTATCTAATAGCTCTTCCAAGATAATGAAATTGTTTCCATAAGACATACATTCCAGAAGAGAAACTCGGTAGTTAGTCATGACAGACGTGTAGCGATTCAAGACATATGAGAGGACTCAGCTTTTCATCTCGCCTTTATTCTAGTCCCAAAATGTTGACAGTGCTAGACCTGACAACATGCAAGGTTATTTCCATAGTAAGAAGTCCCAATTAGACCTCATACCATTTGGTGTAGGAGTCTGCATAGTGGGTCGTATGGTAATGCCTTGACCATGATTTGACATAGAGGCAAGTAAGATAACTCTATTAGTAGCAAGGGTGTGACAGCTCGAGTGAGTCAAGGAAGGTGCATGAGAGGTTGTAACACATGGGGGTTGAGATGAGTGTGCTCCTTGGAAACCTGTAATAGTAATCGGCTTGGAAGGGAACACACGAGCAAAGATGCATCACCAGCTGGAAGGTGAGTTTGAAAGCAATCCAAAGTAATGGTTAAACCAACAACACATTTCAGAAAGATTCATACATACTTACACAAGATAGTCCATACATGCATGTGTAAGAAAGAAAATGAAAATATCATTTAGAGTAAACGAGATAGCATATAATACAACAAAACATATGCATGAAACATGTTGGCTCTTATTATATAAAGAATTTTAAGTTCCACTCATACAATACATCCATGCCCAACCACTAGTCCCAATAGTGGAACATTACAACCATATCCACCTGCTCCTCCAAAGAGATGTACTAGCTCTACACAGTGGAGAAGCCACGGTTCATTGCAATAATATCCAAGCTCTCTCCAAGATATTCTTATTAGAACCTTGGCTGACCAAAAGCATTTACAATCAATTATGAGGGACTATTTATAACAAAGGGTGGGGTGACCCTTGACATTCCCCTTTGTGATAGTTCAACTACCCTCATGACTCTTCATATACTTTATGATTGTTACATCCAACTATCGACACTTGACATACACTTGACAAGACATTACATTGCAATGCACTTGTACTCATGTGAGACAACATGGCTTGAGCAAGCCATGCAAGACATCACTGACACTTGGTCTGTCGGTGTGAGACCAACTCTTTGACATGCTTATGAGGGTGAAGGTGGTGAGATGATGCCAAGATTGGTCGTCCGTGATGGTGTGCATGCACCCCATGGTGACATATTACTGAATAAAACCCTTGCCTCTGTTGCATCCAGGTGCATTGGGGTGGATCCTTCATCCAACTCGTCTACTAGCATGCACATGGTCTTCTTGGTGCAACCGAACTAGAAACACACTAATGCATAATGTCCACATTGATATTCTAGTGTTTCCTAGTGGTCATGCGCATCAACTCTCAACTACATGCTCAGCTCCAGTCGGACTTTCTTCTTGTCTTTGCCCTGGTGAGTGTGCCGAATGGGTTGGATCGCATGTGTGCACACAATGACATGCACATTGTTGAATCCCTTGCACGTGGTCAACAACACTTCTCACCATGTCTACTCCGTTCCATCTATTGGGATGGATCTATAGCTTGTATGGGCATAGTTTCATTTGTGAGTGCATTTTGCACCCCTTGTTGTTCCTGTTCCTGTTGGAAATCATTCGACTATTTGTGCAGCTTCATGTTGTTCCTTGTGTTGCTGCTTCAATACATGCAACTCCTTCTTTGTTCCATTCTTTGTCTTCGCGCAATCTTCATATCGTGCCATCACCTCATAGCCTAAGTATCCAAAATTTCTTTGATTATTAATGGATCTGCTTGAGTTCGCAACTTGGTTCCATCTATGTGTTGTCAACAACCTTCCTCTTGCATTCATTGCATTTGGTATACTACGTTCAGCTATTGTTCATGATTTTTCTTGTTGTGATGTTGTTGTTTTCATATGTTGGTGTTCTTATATATGAACAACTTGATGTCTTCATGGATAGGCAAGTCCATAGCCACATGATCAACTGCATCCCCAAGTGTGCTCTAAACAGTGTCTTTGAATCTACTCTCTTAGAAAACGTTGTACTTGTACTGTTGAAAGGCATATGAACACCCGTGATACCTAGAGAGATGGCAACACTCATGGCAAGCAATCTGTCAGTCGAAAACCAAAATGAACTTGACAACTGACTTGCAACATACCTGTCTAACTGATCATGAAGGTTGCGCAATTTGGGCTGAGAGGTCGGGAGACTGACTACCAAGACTACGCAAGACACATTTTTGCCTATTGGGAGACTGACTGAGTGCTATAACTATGCAATGCATAGTCTAGTCTAGCTATTGATAGGTAGAGTTGTACAATGCACAATCTCAGCTGGCAGTGGTTGCAGGCTAAGTGACTGCATTGCGTAATGTTTTGGGCCGCCAGTCACTATCCCTCAAAAATGTGCAAAACAGTTCTAGATGATAGTTATTGGGTAGAAATGTGCATTTTTGGAGAGGAATACATAACCTTTCTTCCCCAGATTATGCAAACTTATCCTAGTGAAGGTAGAGTCCGGGCCGAGGTTCCCTAGACTCATCGACGGGAAACTGAGTGCTAACATGAGTGTGAATGCTTGATGATACTAAGTGTAAGAATAAGTGAATGATTATGCATGCAAATGGTGAATGACAAATTTAGAAAATGGAACAACATGCATGTGGGTGAGGTGAGTCATTGAATCAACAACCATTCGTGAAAAATAGTTTTATGCATGCGACAATAGTGAGATGTTAACGAAAACTGAAACGGTGTTATTATCAGATAGCATGTATCAAAATGATAGTAAGCGCTCCCTGAAATCAAGCAGATAATGTTCATATGAAGTGAAACAAAAAAAGTACCAGAAATGCAACAAAGGTCATGGAAAGCGGGCTTACCCCAAAGCAGCTAAGTTGAATGTGCCTACAACTCCGGGATGTGATGTGGGATGTCAGAGCTACAATGTTGGTGTGAGGAATAAGCTCTGTAGTGATCGGTTGATGAGTTTTGATAACATCAAGGTTGTGATGCACATGCCACAAATCTAGATAAGGCGACACTTGGTTGGAGGTTTTTGAAATGATCCTTGCATGTAACATCTAATTTCCAAAAATTGATCCCTAAAACAAGGGATGCCTTTGCATGTTGACATGGGGGAAGCAACCCATGCATGCAAGTTTGTTTTTCTTGGCCCTGGAAGGAACCAGTCAACTCAATTGCACATGCAAGAGGCTACTCAACTGCTGGTAGAAAGTGCACATTTTTGGCTTGGAGCTGGGCTCGATGCTTAGAAGATTTATACAATTTCTAGGCAGAGCAGTTGGCCGCTGTTGAGATTTGCACAAATTTTGGGCTAAGCATCTAGCTGGGATGGATTGCACAATTTTCTGGGTGAAGCTTGCTCAATAGAATTGAGCAATTCTGGAGCTCGATAGGCTGCCAGTAAGGATTGCACAATTTCTATAGGAAAGGATGGTTTCCCTCCATATTTGTGCAAATTCTTGAAGGAGATGCTTAACTTTTTGTTGGACCAAGTCACGATGAACAAACTATTAGGGGAATTCATCAAGGTTTGATCAATAGGCTGTAGCTCTGCAAGGAAATCACTGGAGCTTGTGTAGTTGACAAAGAAAGACATGTTGTTGTGAAGTTTGGTAAGGAGGCTCCAAAACGATGCTAAGGAAAATTTGTGGAGGGTGTTCATAGCTATTACAACTTGTTCTATTAAATTTCGCTGTAAATATGGTTAAAGGTTTTGTGTATTTAATTTTCTAAATACATGTGTAGGTGAAAACTTAAGGAAAACTAAATCAACTACACAAACCTTCAAGAAATCAACACATTTAATATGAAAATAGCTTCTAAAGTAAGATCTGTCCAACCAAACTCAATACACATTAGGAAAAATAATGACAGATTGAAATGTCATGTAACACTTTCTCCTGTGAGCGACAATACAAATTTTCAATGCCAAATGGCTCACTCTGATCTATATTAGCTTGGTCTTTTATGGTAGAATAAATGTGATTATTGTTGTGTGTCCTTGAATATTTGTTTATGAACTCATTTCTTATCAAATTTATAAATAAATAAAAAATATTGTAATAAATATATGTTAGTGTCATGCATATCAATTGGTTTTCCTTCTCTTATTTGTATGAGGATCAAAGAAAAAGACTTGAACAAGAAAGTGAATAATTCCAACATGACAACAAATAGTGGGATAGATCCATGTAATGGAGGAGGTATAGTCCAAGAAGAAGTTTAGAAGAACCATATTTAGAATCCTATGAATGCCCAACATTGGTTTTCCCAATGTTAGTTTGCTTGCCAAAGCGCTCAACCTTTTCCCTCTAAAGCCTCTGCTCCAAATACTCCTGACAATTGATAGACGCAGAACACATTCATAACTCTTCATGTACCAAATTGGTATATTATACGTTTAAATATAAATCCACCAAACAGAGAGATTTTCTTGTGGAAACAATATATTCGCTTTATTTTTTTTCTTGGGAAGAAGTGAACAATGGGAAATTTTATGTGAGTGCCTTTTGCTTAATAAAATACTCAACTCTCCTAAACACACAACATCGCAAAAAATCCTTGTCTAGAATCAATTCAGGTTTTAAAGGAGAGATAATATATATATTAAAAGATAAAGTGAAGGTACAAGTGAAAAGGTTAATAATAAACACAATTAACCTGCACCAGAATTCTCACATGCCTACATAGAGGACATTTAGAGTTAGGGTTTGCACTGTACAAGCCATCAACAATTGTAACTGTAGTAGTAGAACAGGCATAACTGAAGCATAATATGTTCCTCCATTTCAAAGAGACTAGATCAAACAATGCTTCTTGACAAATGAAAGAGAATGGGAAGAATTTTTGGACACTTCTATAAATCATTGATTGCACTATTTAAGGATTCTACCAATAAAAACACTATGCACTCTAGATCTACTCAAATCTCTGAAGTGAAATTTTTTTATTTTGATGTATAAACATTGGTAATTTGAGTTTGATTTAAGGTTTGAACTTATTCCAATAAAAACAAGATACTTTCCCAATTTACTCAAATCTCTAATATTACATGTAGATGTATAAACTTGGACAAGTTGATTTTGAGTTTGAGTTTGAATTGATAGCGATTATAGGTAAAACTCTTTGCACCTATGTTTTAACTTTGATTTAGGAAAATCTAAAATGGCCTAGTATCTATTGATACAATCTCAAGACCCAAAAGTGGCTACTTGTACGAACCTGCTAGTGATTTCTTAGGGGGTAGACTTCCACTCTTGGCAGACACATCTAGGTCTTGGGTCATACCCCTATTTCCTTATATTTGAGAAAGATAAGTTCTTTGACAATAAAAAACAATTTACAGTTTTAAAAAAGAACCAAAAAGACAATTTCGACATAGATATTATCTACAAATAAACTAGTACCCTTTGTAGATTATCGCCTAGGTTATTACACTGGAATAATGTGCTTACAAGTAGCATCTAGACCTAGTCATGTAGCCCCTACATGAGTCCAGACATAACTACCCACATACCTAGGAGATACATAAAGCATCTCTTGAAATGAAAAGAAAGTACATAAAATAAAAATATCATCTGTTGAAACTACAAATAACAAAACAAAAAAGCTAAATCTTGTACAATAAAGTAGAGATGGAGGAAGGAGAACATGCACTCTTGTATTAGAGTATTTTGTCTTGAGATTAATCATTAATATTGAAAATTCTAGAGAAAAATCAAATTTCTGTTATTAATGTCCATATGGATAGACATTGTCGTACTTTTCCAGTATCTTGCATTTCCAGAGCATTTATGGTAGTATATTTTACTAAATTTTCCCGCTATTTGATCATTGCAAAGTGATCACCAGTCCTTTTACTAGTCAACAATGAAAGATACTTCCCAAATCTAGTGGCAAGGTGAAATTCTAATAACTTTTTTGCACGTGTATTGAAGCAACAAACCACAACAACCATCTCATTCAACAATGATGGAAAGAACATCTTGTCACGCACTAGATACAAATTAGAGCCCATTTTAAGTCTTTTTTCAAAGAAAAAATGAAATGACAGGAACTAGATGCACAATTTTGAGCTACTTTGCAAAACTTATTCCTCCATATGTTCAATACATTTTGATACTTAAATTAGAGTAACAACATGTAGTTCTTTGAAATTATTCAGAAACTAAGTCAAATTTAATTCAAGTAACCTTCGCAAAAATGATTTATAGAGTCTAGTACGAAGAAACAATAAAATCAAATCAATCTCTATTAATTTAGAAGCAATGGAAATTAAGCATGATCCTAAGCTGTAGTTACATTATTTCTGGCTTCTGAAATAAAAATATATTTTTATTGTGTAGATGCATATGTGGTGCTCTTAATCTAAAGGAATTTCGCTAGGAAAAAATTACAAATATAGCGTAGGGAAAGGAGAAACAAGTGAAATTTCTACCTTCACATCGGAGAAGAGAGAAATTACTTCTTTTGCAAGAGACTCACAACTCATAGAAATTATGCATATGGAGTAAGCATTCTGTAGGAATTTACAAGGTAAGTTCCTCAGATAGAACACCAAAGGACACCACTCACAAACAGATCACAGATCAATACACCAGTATCCTTGACGTGGTTAAAACCCTCAAAGTGGGAAACATTCCATGGCCTGAGCCAACACGGCTACTTCAAAAAAATTATTGATAAAAGAATAAAAATTTACATGAGCTTCTCTCATGAACGGTCACCTTACAAATGACCCTACATGCTCTTTAAATAGAGATCATGGACCAATCAGGTGTTAAGCCATAGATCATGTATCAGTAATACCTAGGAGAGAATGAATCGTGAGATCACTTTATGTCTAGAACATATCGTGACCGTCAAATTGTAAGTTACAAAATTACATAGTAAAGAAACACACTTTACCTAACTATATACTAGACCAAGTTATACTTAACTATTTCCTATGTGTCGGAATATCCTAACATCCTCCCTTAAGAACAATTTTGGATAGCCTTGAAGGATGTACAAATATGACACAGTAGGAGAAGGAAGGAGGAATTAGAGCCTATCCCCCCTCAGTGAGAACTTCCTGAACTCGAACCATAAATCAAAGTATAGTAAACTTCGCCTCTATGAGAGACTTTGTAAAGATGTTTGCAACTTGATCATCGGTTGAACACTATTGCACTTCAAGAACATGGTCATGAATGAGCTTTCTGATGAAGTTCATGTGTAGTTCAATGTGTTGGCTGCACTGATGTTGGACTGGATCTTTGCATAGTTGAATGGAACTTTCATTATCACACCAAAGTGTATTCGGATGTTGCTGCTGAAAGCCAAACTCTGATAGCATCTGGCGAAGCCACAGGGCTTCCTTACTAGCTTCTATAGTGCGACAATACTTTGCTTCTGCTGAAGAAAGAGAAATGGAACTTTGTTTCTTACAATCTTATGTAATAGGTCCATAACCAAGACTGAAGACATAACCTACAATAGACTTGTGATCATTAAGGTCACCAGCCCAATCAGAATTAGTGAACCCAACCAACAAAGGAGATTCTTCTACACTGTAATGAATCCCAAACTAAACTGTACCTTGCACATAATGAAGTATTCTTTTAGCTACTTTCCAGTGAATTTCATGTGGGTTTTGCATAAAAAGAGCAATAAGGCCAACAAAAAAGCAAAGGTCAGGATAAATATGGGTCAGATACAAAATTTTTCCTATAAGTTGACGGTATAAGGTAGCATCAACTTCAGGGGAAGTGCAAGTGACTGAAAGCTTGACTCCAAACTGAAAGGGAGAAGGGGTTGGCTTACAGTATTCCACGTGAATGTGGCATAGAAGAACACAAGTATACTTGGACTGGGAAAGGGAAATACCTTCCTTGGATTGCAAGACTTGAAGACCAAGAAAATAATGCAAGTGTCCTAGGTTTGTCATTTCAAACTTATTTTTAAGGCTAGACTTCACATGGTTTATAAGGTTGGGATCACTACGAGTAAGGATAATATCATCAACATAAAGAACAAGAATGATAAGAGACTTTCCAACTTATTTGGTGTACATAGTATTGTCAGAATGACACCTAGAAAAGCCAGTATCTAAAAGAAAGCTATCCATTTTGGCATACCAAGATCGAGGGGATTTTTTGAGACCATAAAGGGGTTTCTTAAGCTTACATACATGGCTGGAGTCTATTTGTATAAATTCAGGGGGTTGTTCCATATAGATTTATTGTTAAAATTGGCAACTAGGGCCAACCTCCATGTGCGTCATCTTATTAATGGAAGTTGATATTTTTCTTGGATCCCCCTCATCGAGAGGTGTAGGATTGATCTAAATATCATCCCATTCCAATAAGTATTCATGGAGATATGCATTTATTTGTGTTATGGGATAATTTGTCAAGGTTAGCCAACAACCAAATAAATCCCACTTGTGCTCAATGCTTTAGTATAAATAGAGGTGGCCTTCAAGTCATTTGAACACACTTAGGATCTCTTCCTCTCTACTTGTCTTTGGGTTTTAGTAGGAGGAGAGATCGTAAGGGATAATGCTGCCCTAATCTAGAGGGCAGAGGCTGAAATTATTGAGTCTGTCAGGAATAGTCGGAATTGCCGGAACTACCGGGAACAACTAGAATTGCCGGAATTGCTGGACCTATTGGGAACAACCAGAATTTCCAAAACCATTGGGAACAGACAAAATTGCAGGGAAAAGCTGGAACTACAAGAACTATTCAAACTCCCGAGAATAGCTGGAACTGTCGGAAATTGCCCGAACATTCGAGAAAGCTGACGCAGAGGGCGGAAGCTGGAACTGCCAGGAATAGCTAGAATCGTTGGAACTGCCTGGAACTATCGGGAACTGTAGGAATTATCGGAATTGCTGGGGAGTGCTGAAACTGCCATGAAAATTCAAAACTACCAGAATCACCAAAACTACTGAAACTGCCAAGAATAGCCAGATTTGTCAGAATTGTTGAAATAGGCGAGAAAGCTAACACAAAGGGTAGAAGCCAGAACTTCTGAGAACAACCGGAACTACCGGAACTGTCGAGAATAGTTGGAACTGCGAGGAACTATTGGAACAGCTAGAGCATCTATCTTCGAAGGAGAGCAGCATGAAAGGGACAACTAACTAACATTGGGACAGTTGTATGGTACTTAGCAGCAAATACACCAAGCATGCAATGTTACAACTAGCATGCAAGGGACAACTAACATGCAACAACAAGCATGCTAAGGACAAAAAGCATGCTAGGGACAACAAGCAAGCAAGGGACAACAAGCAAGCAAGATGCAACCAACACATAGGTTAGTATGGCAACATGGTGCAACAATGGCACATAATGCAATATAGTGATGGGTACAGTCATGATTAATGAAGCGTAATGATATGCACATAGTGATGATGGGTGCAACATGGTGCAGCACAGTGAGGTGCAGCATAATGATGAAATGCAAGACAACGATAGGAGAAGGAGTCACCTTGGAGAATCAGTTGAAGCAGCATATCTTCAACTATTCTCATGTATCATCTTTTTAGAGATGATCTATTCTCTTATCTAAATAAGGCAAAGTGTTGACTTCTGTTGTAAACATACTATCTCTCTCTCTCTCTCTCACTGTTGAACTATTGAAGAATATATAAGAAGAATTGATTAAGGGATTTCCACATTGGGGTTTGTCCCTAGCTAGAGCCACATCTTGTGTCATCTTGTCTTGGCTTGTCTTATGTGATTTATGTTTATGTTCTATCTACAGTTTACTTTAATGTTGATGTGATTGCTAATCTAGAAAAGATATTGAGCTAACTATGAAAATTGAAATAAATTGCTCTAAGCATAGAACATACCAAAAATTAACATGGTATCGGAGCTAAGGGGAAGGCAATTCCTAAGCAAGAGTGAAAGAGTACTCAACGAAGATAGTTGGTAAAAAAAAAGGATCAATGGATTCCTCATCCCTCTTCAAATTCACCAAGGGTGAAGTCGAAGCAAAGAATATTATCATAATGGATTGGTTCCACGAGTCTTCTGAGATATCTTTGGGGTATAATCTCTCATGGGTTGAGATACACTTCTAGAAAAAAGAAGATGCATGATTATTCGAATGTTGACTGAGTAGGCAGTGTGGAGGATCACCAGAGCACTTCTCAATGCTCATTGTCTTTGGATTTTGCTTCGATATCATGGATGAGCAGGAAGCAGAAGTCGGTTGTTATAAGCACCGTCGAGATTGAACATATAGCTACGAGTATGATCTCGTGTGAAGCTGCATGGTTGCAAAAGCTCTTAAGTGAGCTGTTTGTACACATGATGAATACCACTATGATTCTTTGTGACAACCAGAGGGGGGATTCAATTATTGAGGAATCTCATATTCGATGATTGCTCCAGCAGATAGACATCATATATTGCCTTATCTGGGATATGGTAAGTCGATGAGCAAGGAGGCTCCATCGCATTAAGACTAATGTATAGGTCGTATACATTTTGTCAAAGACCCGGGGAAAGGTCAAATATGTGACTTTCCCGAACGACATGGAGTCATTGAGAGACCTTCTTATAAGGGTCTTGCATGTTGCATTCATTGAGCTCTAGGAGTTCTAGGGGGTTTGGGGTACTTACTGGAGAAACATATGACCATAGGGTGACTCACACTCCCGTGGTCGTGCACTATGTATAGGATGATAGGTTAAACCTTCCCCTATGATACCTTGTGGCAACTATGAAACAAGATGATTAGTTCTCCTGTGGGTCGGGATGATTAGTTCTCTTGTAGCAACTATGGAATAGGATGATTAATTCTCCTATGGTCTGGGATGATTAGTTCTCTAGTGGCAA
Source organism: Pinus taeda (assembly GCA_000404065.3). Taxonomy (NCBI): domain Eukaryota; kingdom Viridiplantae; phylum Streptophyta; class Pinopsida; order Pinales; family Pinaceae; genus Pinus; species Pinus taeda. Next base: position 51,691 of record APFE031577843.1, read on the forward strand.
CTGTGAAACATTATGATTAGTTCTCCTTTAGGCTGGGATGATTAGTTCTCCCGTGGCGAATATGGGGCAGGATGATTCTTTCTCCTGTGGATAGTATGATTAGCTCTCCTATTGAGGCATCCTACTCATGTAGTTTGGGACTCATGAGAATGACCTCTCATCTGATCAATGAGTAGGGAAGTGGGGTTAGGGACCATAGTAGTATTATCGATGGATGTATCAATGTATCTACTATACTTCCTATGCTAGGATAACCTCCATTGATCTGGGATCAACGAAACTAACTTCGAGTCAATAGAGAATGGTATGAGACATTCTTGATCAATTCTTGTTCTTCATGGTTCAACAAAGAAAACCAAAGCTCAACAACGCAGAGCAGTGCAGGGCATTGATGGCAGAGATAGTACAGTCAGACATATGGATAAGCGGATGGAGTTCTCCCTAGTTGAAAGGGAGTGTTAAAATTGGCAACTAGGGCCAAATTCCATGTGGGTCATCTTATTAATGGAAAATGATATTTGTATTGGATCCCTCTCATCGAGAGGTGTAGGATTGATCTAAAGATCATTCGATTTTGATAAGTATTCATGGAAATATGAATTTATTTGTGTTATGGAACAATTCGTCAAGGTTGGCCAACAACCAGATAAACCCCACTTGTACTCAATGCATTAGTATAAAGAGAGGTGGCCTTCAAATAATTTAAGCATGCTTGGGATCTCTTCCTCTCTACTTGTCTTTGTGTTTTAGTAGGAGGAGAGATCCTAAGGGATAACGCTGCCCTAATCTAGAGGGCAGAGGTCGGAACTGCCATAATTTCCTGGAATAGTCGGAATTTCCAAAACTACTGGGAATAGCTAAAATTTCTGGAATTGCCAGAACTGTTGGGAACAACTGGAATTGACATAACTGCTAGGAATAGCCGAAACCGCAGGGAAAAGCCAGAACTATCGGAATTGCTAGAACTACTAGGAATAGCTGGAACTGTTGGGAACCGCTGGAATAGCCAGGAAAGATGACGCAGAGGGAAAAAGCCAGAACTGCTGAGAATAGACAGAATTACCAAAAATTCTGGGAATTGTAGGAATTGTCAGAATTGGCAAGAACTTTCAGAACTGTTAGGAAAAGCGGGAATTGGTGAGAAAAGCTAGAATTGCTGGAACTACTGGGAATAGTCAGAATTGTCGAAACTGCGAGGAATAGCTAGAATTGTCAAAATTTCTGGAACAAGTGGGAAAGCTGACATAGAGGACAGAATTTGGAGCTACCAAGAACATCTAAAACTACCGGAACTATCAGGAATAGTTGGAACTGTAGGGAACAATCGAAACAACTAGAGTTCATTTTGGCAATAGGGGAGTATGTTTCAGTATATTCAATGCCTTCAACTTGTGAAAATCCCTTAGCAACAAACGAGCTTTATGTTGATCAAATTTTCCATCTCATCCAAACTTGGTTCTGTAAACCCATTTACATATAACATGTTTTCTTCCCTTTGGAAGAGGGATAGGATCCCATGTATCATTTGCCAATAATGAATGATATTCTTCATTCATAGATGTGTGCCAATCTAGATGACCTGAATCTTCTCTAAAGGTGTCAGGATCAGAATTCGTTGAAGACTGAGCCAGTAAAGAAGAGGCTCTATCGAATTGAGAATGTGTATGTCATTGATCTGTAGGATCACTCGCAAGAGCACCTGCTGCATATCGAGTAGCACAGACCCATTTTTGAAGCTGAGGAGATAAAGGATGATCCTGAGAAGGTCGGGGAGGATTGTCATCCTCATTGTCATCATCTGAAGAAGAAATATTTTCAGAAGTAGAAGGGATAGAGAGAGGTGGCACATCTATAGAACTAGGCTCGTAGGCTGATATATTTTTATAAAACTTTAGATCTCTTCTAATGATAACATTTTTGGACTTAGGTGAAATAAGTCTATCCTTTGACATCTTAAGCATATCCAACAAAAATACATTTTTCACTCTTAGGCTCTAAAGATTTATGTTTCTCATCTGGAATATGGGCCCATGCTTCACTTCCAAAAACATGAAAGTGACTTACATCTGGTTTAATTGAGCTCCATGCTTCTTTTGGAGTGATATTCTTTAAAACATTAGTAGGAGTGTGATTTACTATATAATTTTCACAGTTAATTGCTTCTACCCAAAAATTAATACTAAGTCCTTTAGATTGAAGCATACAATTAACCATTTCCTTTAAGGTATAATTCTTCCTTTTAGCTACACCATTTTTTTTTGGCGTACATGGAACAATATGTTACATTTGAATTCCATGCTTAATGCAAAAGCTGATGAATTTGTTGTTAACATATTCTTTGCCATTATCAGATCTTAGCTTAAGAATTTGATATCTAGATTGTTTCTCAATAAAGGCCTTAAAGGTCAAGAACATCTTAAATACTTCACTCTTGAGTTTTAAGAAGTATACCCAAGTGCATCTAGAGAAATCATCAATGAAAGTTAAGAAATACTTGTAGCCACAGAATGAAACAATTGGAAGTGGACCACATAAATCACTATGCACTAGCTGTAAAGGGCTGAAGCGTGACAAGAGGCATGTTTTTCAAAACTATCTCAATGATGTTTTCTATGTACAAATTCGAAACAAACACCATTTCTGCAAGATACCATAAGAAGATGTTATGCTTCTTAACCTGCAAAGCAATACCAAACAGAGAATATGCGAGAAAAATACCTAGAACACCGAATATGCGAATAAAAATATACCCAGAACACAGAATAGCAATGATTTTATTACTCGGAGAGAAATGTTCACAGGCCTCTTCGAGGGGGCAACCTCCAATAGAGCAGAGCTCGATTACAAAACAAGACACGATGCTCCTCGCAGGGAGTCTCTATCCTTTATATATGACTCATACATGAAATACCACGG
>APFE031577844.1:0-11187 GCA_000404065.3 Pinus taeda
TGGTGACCTTATGGATGAGGACTGTTGATGACAGTGCTGGATACACAAAGCTGGTAGTTGGGGACATGATGATGATGAGTTCTTATCTATATGTTGATGGATTAGTACTCCCATATGTTGATTGATGCAGATATTCCCAAGAGATGATACATGGATGGCTATACACATATGATTTTATGATGTGGTTCAAAAGGATGAATTGATTTCTATATGTAGACACACCTTGTTACAGGACGTTTGCAGGTTGCTGATCTGGAAATAGTTGTACGCGAGTTTAATAAAGAGTATTCGCGTACATACGCCGGTCTGTACAGAGAAATTCGCGTATATGGAGGCTTAATGGATATCAGAAGGAGCAGGCTCCGGTTGAAGATATTCTGATGTGGGTCTGACAGAGACCATCCGGCACAGGTTCAGGGGGAGCAGATAATCTTCTAATTATGCATTGTTGGCATTATTTTAGAAGCTTTTGGCTCTAGTTCATAGCTATTGTTGACTTCAGGTAGAACAAAGGAAGAAGGAGAACAGAAGGAAATCTTAGTTGCTAATCTGAATGAATATTGACAGTTGCTGCTGCTATCAGTTGTTGATGACTTTCATAAGTCTTGATCTAGATATTTTGTCTCTATGTCATGTATCTCTTTTGTGTTATCTCTTTCATAGTGTCAAGGTCATGTAACGGCCTATTTTGGTTTCCCCACTATGCCTGGGATGAAGATGTAATGTATTTGGTCATCATATGTAAATGTCTGATGTATTCCACTCGGTTGGATGAATGATCCCCACTTGGTTGGGTGATGGATGTATGTACTAAGTCTTTTAGTGATAGGAAGGTCTTGTATTGTCTTAGTTCTTCTTGAAGACCATCTTTTTGATCTTGCCTATAGTCAGGAGGAACATGAACAACACTCTTTAGCAAAGCAGAGACTTCAACATGTATTCAGGGGAAGCATGGTCAGATTGTTACACCTTGGCATATACAGAGGGGGAGCTCATTCAGAGATTTCAGCAGGTACTCAGGAGGGAGTATGGACAGCGGAATGTTTATCAAGAAAAGAGAACATCTTGGTCTACCCTTTTCCCTTGATGTCAAAGGGGGAGAGTGATTTGGTGTTGTTGCCATCAAGTCCAAAGGGGGAGATTGTTGGCATTATGATGCATGTGTTGTACTTGATGGCAACCCTCTCATAGAAGATCATCTCACTTACATATACTTAGATGAAATATCAGATGTGACTGAATGCATGGGATGCAGGACAACTAAAAGGAATCAAATGATAGATCTAAGTGTGACAAGTTAGCTTTGCCATCAAGTCCAAAGGGGGAGATTATTGGCATTATGAGACAAGCGTTGTCCTTGATGGAAAACCACACAGATGACAAATCAAAGTGCAGAAGGTCAGCAGCAAGGAATTGATGAACAAGACTACAAGAATGAAGAGAAAATACATATACGCAGGTTCATCGTGACAGATCCGCGTATACACGCAAGTTAGTCGTTACAAAGTCGCGTATGCGTATGCACACACATTCATGCAAGAAAAAGCACGTATATGTTGGAAAACTTACCTATGGTCCGTGGCGGTTAGTCCTTGCAATTTGAACCTATGGTTTTTGGACCATGGCATCTCGACGGACATGTTAATCCCTAGTATTGAGTTGATGGTATTGGTTTGTTATGGTTTTGGACCATGGTATTGAGCAAGGCCTAAGACTATAAAAGGAGAAGAAGATCATTAGGCAATTGTATTGAAAAAGACTTGAATATCTGATGAAGGATGAGATCCAGTATGCAGGTTATGGGTTGCTTGATCTAAGCTAAGGATGGATCTCAAAAGTTGATGGAGAACAAGATCTAAGGATAGATCGGGATCAAATGGTTTGAAATGAACTATCTCTATATGATTGATTATGTTTATTCTAGATCTGTATACTGACGCAAGTAATGTTCTGAACCGGGTATAACTTAATTTTGAAATCGCTGCAAGTCATGATTGAATATTTATAGATCTATATGCGGGTTGGCTTTGGTAAAAGCACGTATGTACGCGGGTTCGGTTTGTCCAAGTAGCGTATGCACTTTAATGCATGATTTTGATGATACAGTTGGTTCTGAATAGTGTTGCAGAGTTCAGGGTTCTGCTCTGCGTTTTGGTGACTATTTTTATTGACAGGGTTTCAATATTGGGTATTGATGTTGCTAAGTGTTTGTGAGCTTCAATGATATTGATGGGTCCAGTATGAAAATTTGATGAAACGTGGCCTTCAGATTTAGAGTTGTGCTTCTGTGTATCCAGTCTGAAAATTGATGAAACGTGGTACCTGGAGGAGAGAAGATTGTAAGTCAGCACCTACGTACTAGTATCTTGGCTAGTACAAGAACTATGGGGGTTGTAGCTCCCTTCTAGGAGAAGCTGGAGAATGAGAGAGGGTTGTAGCCCTCTGTAGGTTGTAGCCTACGTACTGGTAAAGGACTGCATCAGTACATTGTAAAAGAAGTTTCTTATTAAAGGAAGATAGAAACAATTTGCAGCAGGTGGTTTTCACCCACATTGGGTTTCCACCTTATATCATGGTGTTCATGTGTGCTTCTTGTGTGTCATGATCTGTTCTATTTATTGCTTCTGTTTACTGTTCATATGGTCAATGAAGTTTTGATGCATTATCTAAAGATCAACATGTAATGGATTATCTGACTTATAAATAATCTGGATATACGCTAGTTTCTTTAGACACAGTCGCGTATACACGCGGATATCCTTAGCTGAAGTAGAGTATATGAATCTGAGTAAGAAATTGAAAAAGTTTTACTGATCTGATAATACTGATTCATCCCCCCCTCTCAGTATTATTTCCAACAAGGTGAGTGACCAGTGGTGCTTCTCCATGTTGTTCTATAAGCCCACAGTGCTTCAAGTAGTCTGGCAGCCCAATCGCGTCTATGTGATGCAACTGTTTTTGTTAGAATTATTTCTATTATCTTGTTGCCGCTTTCTACTTGCCCATTTTCCTGTGGGTGATATGGGGTGGTAATTTTATGTTGAACATGATAATTGTTGAGTGTTGCCGCTATTATGTTCCCAGCAAACTGTGGCCCTCCATCTGTAATTATCTCTCTAGGGAGGCCATAGCGTACAAATAGATGGAGTAGGAACTGTATAACAGTTTCTTCTGTAGCTCTGGGCAAGGCCTCTGCTTCAACCCACTTGGTGACGTATTCTGTTGCCACTAAAATGTATGTTTTCTGGTTTGATGGTGGGTTGATTGGTCCCACTAAATCAAGAGCCCAACGCTCAAATACTTCGATGACTAGCTGTGGTTTCAAAGGCATCTCATCCGACTGACTAGGGTGTCCTGCTCTCTAGCAACTGTCACATGCTTGGACAAATTTCTTTGCATCTTTACAAATTGCGGGCCAATAATACCCTGTGTGTAATACTTTATGTGCAGTCCTGTGATCAGTGAAATGTCCACCACATGGTTGGTCATGGCATGCTTTCAATATATCAAAAATTTCGTCTTGTCGAATGCATCTCCTAATTTGCATGTCTGCCCCTGTGTGAAACAAATAGCCCCCAATCCAGGAAAATCTGGTACTTCGCTGAACAATTTGTTTTCACTCATTAGGGGTTAGATGCTTTGGTAACTTACCTACTACTAGGTAATTGGCGACATCAGCATACCAGGGTGTTTGAACAGCAACGACAAAGAGATGCTCATCTGGAAATTGATCTTCAACTGCTGCTGCTTCGACTGGTTTTGGCATTCTTGAGAGGAAATCAGCTACTGGGTTTTCTTTCCCGGGTCGATCCTTGATTGTAATATCAAATTCCTGCAATAAAATTAGCCATCTAGTTATTATGCCATTTGTGATAGGCTTGTTTGCTAAATATTTTATAGCAGAATGATCTGTGTACAAGATAACAGGATATCCAGTAATATAATGTCTGAATTATTGACAGCATGTATAACAGTTAGAAATTCTTTTTTAGTGACAGTATAATTTAATTCAGCAGGGGAATATTTTTGCTAATATAATAAATTGCATATGGTTTTCTATCCTCCTCCTGTCTAAGGACCGCTCCAATGGCTGTGTCTGAGGCATCAGATGATATCTGGAATGGCAAATCCCAATTCAGTCGCCAAAGGATTGGGGCTGTAGATACGAGCTTCTTCAGATTGTTGAAGGCACGTTCACATTTTTCTGTCCAAAGAAAATCAATATTACCAGTTAGTGCATACAATGGTGCAGAAATACGTGAATAATGTTCTATAAATCTTCTGTAGTAACCAGAGAATCCAAGAAAGCTACGTACCTTTGTTTGAGTAGTAGGAGTAAGAATAAGCAAAAGTGTTTGGATTTTGGCTGGGTCTACCTGAATGCGAGTTGCTGAAATATAATGTCCTAAAATAATTCCTTCCATCATCATCATGTAACATTTTTCATGGCTTAAACAAAGCCTGGTAGCTATGCAATGTTGTAGGAATTTTTCTAGTGTCTCCAATGCTGGATCAAACTCATGTCCGTATGGAGTAAAGTCATCCATATATACTTCCAATCCTTCATTTATTAGATCTGAAAAAATGCTAAGGATAGCCCTCTGGAATGTGGCAGGGGCATTACATAAGCCAAAAGGTAAAACTCAGTAGGCGAATGTTCCCCAAGGACAAGTAAAAGTATTTTTGTCCTGATCTTCAGGGGCAATCTGTATTTGGTTATACCCACTGAAGCCATCGATAAAAGAAAAGAATTTCTTCCCTGCCAAAGTGTCCAATAATTGATCAATGAATGGGAGAGGAAAGTGATATTTTTGCATTGCCTTATTTAGCTCCCCGTATTCCACGCAGATTCGCCACTTCCCATTCTTTTTCGGCACCACCACAAGCGAGGAGACCCATTTACTATCAGAGATAGGGTAGATGAAGTTAACATCTAAAAAGTTTTGAAGCTCAGCTTTTACTACTTCTTTTAGATGAGGATTTAGTCTTCTCAGAGGCTGCCTAACAAGTCTTGCATCATTTTCTATGTAGATGTGGTGTGTACATAATTGAGGGTCAATTCCTTTCATATCAGGGTAGTCCCAGGAAAATGATTCTTTATATTTTCTTAAGATATGGATGAGCTTTATTTCCTGTTCGGGTGTAAGGTCGACGTTAATGTTTAAGGTCTTTCCAGGTTCAATTTCCACAATTTTACTATGTGCAACTGAAGTGACAGGGATTGTGTGATCATGTGTATCTTTCACAGGTTCCTCTTCTACTTCGTTGTCAAATGATGCTTTATCATATGACACTGGGTACGAGATATGGGTTCAGTTTGACTAATGAAATTACTAATGGCATCATCTTTTGTTTGGTCTTTGAACTCAAGTGCTTCTTGTATATTTAATGGAGATCTAATGTTTTCAGTAAGATATGATATAGGGTGCCTATTAGTTTTAACTATTGTGATGCTTGGCTGCACTGGGGGATATAGTACTAAATTCTTGATATTCGCCCCCTTGGTTATGATCATGTTCCCTTGCCGACAACCGATATAGACATCAGCGGTAGTGAGCCAAGGTCTTCCTAAGATCAATGGATGTCCATCAAGTTGGGTCTTAGGGTTTATTATCAGAAAATCAGTTGAGTATTCCCAAGAGTCAACCGAGACCATGACATCATGTAGTATGCCTTCCGGCCTAACCACAGACCGATCAGCTAATTCTAGAAAAGTGGAGGTGGGTTCTGCAGATGTAATGCCTATCTTTTGGCAAGTAGCGGTTGTCAATATATTGATTGCAACTCCAAGATCGACTAAGGCATTGGTTAGGGTTTGACCATAAATTTGAACAGTTACTATTGGGTTTCCTGGGTCTTCATACTTAATAGGTGTTTCCTTTCCTAATAATAAGTCAAATAAAGTACCGACTACTTGAACTCTTGGTGTCATGCAGAAAGAGTTAATCTTGCGGACAAAACCAACCTCCCTAGAAGCCTAAGACTTTCTAGTGACAAACAAGACAATTAAGAGCAATCCTTCTCTAAACATGCATTTATCACACGAGAAATCAAGTGTTTTAGATCCTACCTGTAGTCCAACGCTGCTGTAGTAGTCCAGCCTCGTCGATCCGGATGAGCTCCTCCTTCACTTCGAAACCTGCATTCACTAACAATCAGACGATTACATAGCACCTGAATGTCCCATAAAATAAAACATATTCAACATATAGACCAAGGAGTATATGAAAAAACTCATTAATAACAAATTGTTGAGAAGAATGGACTTATTTGTATTAATAGGAAACAAAAGAAACCATTACAACCTGAGCCTTGGTGTTGTGCAAGTTCCTCCCAGGGTCCAGCAAGAGTTTTCCTTTACTTTGATAAGCTCACCCACTTCCAAATGAAACAAGAAAGGATGGGAATCTCTCCTCACAAGCTTCTACAAGAAGTCCTAATTCTAGCAGCATCTACCCTTTGGAATATTCAGCTTTCAACCTCCCCCCTTCTGGCCCAATGCCTGTATTTATAGTTCTTTAGAGGAAGTTAATCAGGTCCACCATCAATGGGATAAGCCCCTCTTTGGATGGGGTAGCTCCCCTCTTGATGGGATAAGTTCCTCTTTCATAGGGATACATGAACCATCTGGAGGCGCTCAATACACGTCAAACACTCTTCTAGAAATCTCTAGAAGTGACCACAAGTAACTTTTTTAAGATGAAACTCGCGCCTTTTGACCTTATAGGAGTACGCACCCATCCCTTGACTTACAGAGCGTACAAGTACGCAGGTACAATGAGCTTGGGATGCGTACACGCAGGCAAGGTAGAGAGAACCTGCGTACCCAGAGATAAACATGTTTTTTAATGACTTTCTCTCTTTCTTGAAGTTTGACATGGAGAGCAGAGGTATAAGGCTTGCCCAGGAGGATAGTATGACTGTTGATGGAGCCATACTAACTGCAGATAGTCATGGTGACAAATTTCAGTGTAACAGATTGCCCCCTAAAGTGCGAAGCCTGTAATAGATAAGGGTTTTATATCATCTAGGAAGGGTGAAGTACTTTATCATTTCAAGGATTATCTCGTGGAGAGGCCAGTTAGAACCTGCAATTTTCAACAAAAAATACATTTATAAGATTATATCATCGCTGAGGTAGGCATTCCCATACTCAAATCAAAAACTTTAACTAACAGACTAACTATTACTCTAATACAAGAATGATTTCATAATACATCATAATCATAGACTCGTGTAGACACAGTATGGACGCAGCCATCTGTTTATAATTGGTCTACAATATAATGAATACAAAAATCCTCGCAGCCTGGATGGTGGAAACTAGATCCAGGGTCTTCATCTCTACTTCCCGAATTGGTACGATTCTAGCCATGCGAATAAATGAGTCGATGTCGAACATGGTAGAAACCACTTGATTACCAGTCGATTATGTAAATTGTTAACAAGCGTGAGAGAGACCACCAGTCATGTCAATGGTTCTAAAAGTACCTAGTACAATCCATGAGATGTGAATGAATGGGTCGATGTCGAACATTTCATGGAATCCTTCGATCACAAGTCAAAGATGAAAACTGACGTCGAAGGCGAGAAACCTGCCATTGATGCATGCAGACTTCAAGGCACTGACGATTTCTAAGTTGACTCTCTAGATAATGTGTTGATGTTGATAGAAAGCGACCCGTCGCAGGCAAGCCTACAACACGAAATCATAGTTCAAGTTGAAGAAATGATGCTGTAAGGACTGACTCAAGGATGATAAAATGGATGATAGGTATTTTGCAGTTGAATGTTTTGTTTACAGACCTCTTGAACACATAACGACACAACAGATGGCTTGGTTACGAATGGCTCAAAGTTAATTCCCATAACCCGGCTAAAGAATGTCAATGATTTGGTCAACTGTGAGGCAAAGGATTTCCCAACCCAGGTGAATGAACGAGTGTCGTGTTCAAGAGTGGTAGTAAGGTTTTTATGAGACAAAAGGATATCAAATAGGTTCATTCTTCTCACTTTTCCGCCACCATTTCTGGCAAGTACCTCTTTATTTTTTACAAGCTTGAGGAGGATAACATATGCTTAATTGTAAGCTCATCCTTCGGATGAGTCCAACTTAGTTTTTGATTCGAACCCTAAGAAGGAGTGGTCCATTCCTATTTGTAATAGAACATGTCCTTTACTGTGAAATTTTAACGAGTCCAGTATAGGAGAAACTCGGCGTTTTTCAAATTTAGAGAGTCTGAAAAACTTAGAAGACTCCAGATTGAACTTTTTCGTAAATTTGTGTCTCCCAAGCCCAAAAAAGTATAAAATAATACCTAGGAGAACCGCTTGATCTTGCGACCAAGGATACTTTCATAATTAGTGCCTTTGACCTGAAAAGTAAAAAGCGATCAAGGACACGTCGTTTTATTTCCAGTATCGAATTTGAAACGACAAAAACCCGGCAATCTTTTCCTGTTTTTACGGTCAGAAAAGGGCTATAAGGGGACCATCTTTTAATTCCATTTTAACGAGTGTAAAAGAACCGCTCGGCAATCTTTTCATTTTTTAGGAGTCAGAAAAGGGCTTAAAAGATGACTCTGATATTTTGGTTCGTGAAAAATGACAAGTTTCCCTGAAAATCCCTTTCTCCTACACAAAAACAACACATTACTCATACCTGTTTAAGATAGGCAAAAATACATTAAAAAATGACCTTCCATGGTGAAAAATAAACAAATTTAATATTTATTTATCCAAAAACCTATAAAAAGACCTTTTACCATGTCATTTTTACCATTTTACTATTGAGGGAGAAAAAAGGGCTTTTCGCAAGAAACTTCCCGTGGACATTGCGGAAAATCAGACCGTCGGAATCGAACGTCGTCACTTCCAGGTAATCCACAACACCCTCCTATTCAATTTCATCCAATTAAAATTTCAATTTTAGCCTTGATTGATTTTTGGGAGGCATTGGGGTTTTGGGATGCGCTCCTCGGGGTACGCAGGTCGCCCATGGGTAACCTGCGTACCCCGACATTTTCCTTAAAGGAAAAAGAGTCGGGGTACGCAACCTACCTTCAGACCAGCTGCGTACCCATGCTCTGTGGCTAAAGGCGGGGTGCGTACCCCGCGCAAAGAGCAAACAAAAACCCCATCTCAAAATAAACCATAAAATTTGATTTCAAGGTTTCTAAGACATGTTTCTGGTGTGTAGATACCCACCATGCTGGATTAGCACGAAAAAGAACACGAAGATGTTGATTCGGCCGCGCTAAATCACCAACCTACCATTGATGCATTAAGAACATACGGCTTTACAAATACTGGGTCATACCTGGCATGAGGGCCCAAGTGCCATTTCTAGAGTGGCTGGTCAAGAGATGGAACATCCAGGATCAGTGTTTTTACATCAGAGGCCACCAGCTCGAGATAGAGGCCTCAGATATATATTTTCTCACTGGTTTGCCTAACAGGGGCAAGCACCTATCTCTATTCGGGACTAGGCCGGGTGGCCAATCCCTTGCTAGCCTCCGGCTAGAGTGGTGCAACAATCAGAACCAGGAGAAGGGGATCGAAATCAAGTTCATATCCCCGCCTGAACTTATGGTGATTGCTTTTACAGTTACCAGACTCTGGCGGGCAGCTGCTTTACACATGGCCACCGGATCCCAGATGCGGATGGCGATAGATTGCTACCAAGGAACCATTTTCAACTGGTGCGATGCTGTACTGGCCAATATGAAGGGCCAATTGACTAGAACAAAGAACAGACAATCAAAGACCTTTGGATATGGGGCTTTGGTCATAAGCTTTGCCTTAGAGAGAATTCCAATGCTGATCCCACAGCAGCTCACAGTTGGGGTTGGGCCTCCTCGGAAGCCGAAGATGACGAGATGAGTTGCAGTCATGGCCCGACATCCAGACGAGGGAGAGAAGTCGTCCGATTTCCTAAGGCTACTTTCACTGGTTAAAGAACCAAGTCTTCGCCATTCAGGATTTTCCTTATTCCAGAATGAATTTTCGAGGAGACCCGGACATGGTTCTTCCACAGGGAGAACAATGGGACGACAGAGGTATATTCACTTTTCACAGTTTTAAATTATCTATATTTTTGTTTTTAAACATCATTTCAAAACTGACAGTAAAATTTTCAAAATGCAGACATAGGCCCACAACGTCCAGCCAATCTCTGGCCTTTCGAGAGGAGACATCCAGTTGCACCTCTACCGGCCCCACAGGATGCAGCTGCAGAGACGCTAGCTGAGTTGGAGCAGGATCTAGAGCGTCTGACGGCAGATATACCAGAGACGACCATAGATGATATTCCTATCAAGGAGCACCACCAGTGATTGGATGATCACTTTGTAGACACATGTAACATTTTGATTTTTTGTACTTATCATTTTTGCCGATCATAAGGTGTTTCTCAACCTATGATCGAGGACGATGTATATTTTTTGACATATCTATATATATATATCATTTTACCGGCTTATCTTGTTCACATGTATGATGAAATGTTTTTTAAATTTACAATTATCTAAAATGTCTATCTAATACTCGAGAAGCAATTGCATCTGCTAATGTATTTAGAGACCTTGGAATATGCTGATATTCAATGTAATCAAACTCACGTTCCAAGAGACACACTCTCAAAAACAATCTTAATAACACAGGATTTCTAATGGCATAAAATCTATCAAGCTGTAATACAACGAGTTCAGAATCTAACCTCACTATCAAACGTCAAATCCCAAATGAAATAGATTCAGACAATAACTCAATCACTGCACTGTATTCTGCAATGTTGTTTGTTGTTTGACCAAGGCTCACCCCATGCATAAAAACTAACTCGTCATAGGGCGAATAGATAACCCAGGCTGCGGAAGAGATATTCTGTGTACTACGACAAGTGCCATCAGCAAATCCAATGTACATTTGGAGAGGCATCGACATCTGAAATATCAAGAGTAAAACCAATATAAGCCAGAATAATGACGAAAACACACTCTCTAAGCTAAGCACACTATCTAGACTAACAAACGCACTAGCTAGAAAGAAAACCTAACTAGAAAGTTAACCTAACCTAACTAAAAATTCTCCATACCCTACATTTAAGCATAATACCTCTTTAGGTAAAGTCCATTTCTGGGTTTACCCAAAGAGTCCCCGTCAAAATCAACTAGCTCATATGCCCCCTTT
>APFE031577848.1:0-18712 GCA_000404065.3 Pinus taeda
ACATCAACTTCCCGGGGTCGTAACTTTGGCATACGATCTCCGTTTTACGCGCATGATAGCCCGTTGGAAAGATCTCTCTGAGGACTACGACGGGAAGGATGAGTTTTTATCCAAAAAATTGCGGAGCAAGATTCCCCAAAAAACGTCGTTTAGGGCCTCAAAACGGCTCCGGAAGTTCAGGACCCGAAAAACTGCTAAAAATAGTAAACTACGCTATAATTAAGGAAACTGAAAGTGTTGAGGTGGGGGTCCAGGTGGACTTGGTAGGTGGCCACCAATATCCACCTGGATCAGGAGGTATTTTCATTTGTATCATCCAAGAATTGTTCATTTATGTAATGTAAAGGAGGTTTCCCCCTAGAAGAGGCTGAATTCTAAGGCATTGATCTATCTTTTCTATATTTTTGTGAGCTAGTTTCATAACAAGGTTAAGAAGGAATTTTTTTGGGATGGCCTTAAATCAGATATTCAAAAGTTTGTGGCAGAATGTTTGGTTTGCCAACAAAATAAAGTTGAAACAATTAAGACCCCGAGTCTATTACAACCTTTATCCATCCAAGCCAATGGTGGGAGGAGGTTTCAATGGATTTTATCACAAGTTTACCCAAGTCTGAGGGAAAGAGTGTTGTCATGGTGGTAGTTGACAGGCTTACCATGTATGCACACTTTTGTGCATTATCACATCCATATAAAGCTAGTACAGTTTCTACCGCATTTATGGAAACAATTCAAAAGCTATATGGAAACCCAAAGATTATTGTAAGTGATAGAGATCCCATTTTCACTGGAAATTTTTGGAGAAATTTTTTTTCTTGTCTTGGTACTTAGTTATCTCATAACTCATCTTATGATCCTCAATCTGATGGGAAAACAGAGATAGTAAACAAATTTTTGGAGGATATATTCATTGCTTTGTATCTGATAAATAGACACAATGGGTCAAATGGTTGCCTCTGGCTAGATGGTGGCATAACACTTCCTTCCACACATCAACAAAAATGACCCCATTTATGGCACTTTATGGATATCTACCACCATCCATCACATCATATTTAAGAGAAAATTCTAAGGTTCAAGCAGTGGAACATCACATCTAGCATCAACAACAAGTCCTCCAACTCTTAAACGATAACCTCATTTTGGCACAAAATAGAATGAAACAACAGGCAGATCAACATCACAACAAAAGAAGCTTTTATGTAGGTGATTGGGTATTCCTACGGCTACAAGCATATAAGAAAATGTCCCTCAAGCAACATAAGAAGGATAATTATTTGTCACCAAAGTATTATGGTCTGTACAAGGTGTTGCAAAAGATTGGTACTATGGCATACAAATTAGAGCTTCCGGTAGCTTCTAAAGTGCATCTAGTTTTCCATGTTTCATGTTTAAAGAAGGTTATAGGCGACAACCTCCTAGTTTAAACAATATTGCCAGAACTTGAAAAGGAAGGAAAAATTATATTGGAACCGGAAGTAGTCATTGAAACAAGAACTTGATAGCTACAAAATCAATCAATTTCAGTGTATCTCATCAAGTGGAAGAACTTATCCACTGAATATTTCACATGAGAGGATGAGAATTTTATACAGAAGCATCTAGAACTACTCAAGCGTTGAGGAAAACACTTTTTTGAAGGAGAGGGGCATCTTATGTCCCTATAATACTAGTGATTACCCCATTACTATTATAGTTGTATCCCTTATTAATATTGTTGTGCCCCTATTGTCCCCATATTGTTCTTACTATGCCCCATAGAATTCCTCTATTTTTATTTTTGTGCCTTTATATTATTATTGTTGGGTCAGTTTGGTTATATTGTGACTCCTTAGACTCCTATATATAGAAAGGAGGTTTTTTCATTTGAATCATCACGGAATCATTCATCTTTGTAATGTAAAGGAGGTTGCCCCCTCGAAGAGGCTGAATTCTAAAGCGTTGATCTATCTTTCTTATCTTTTTGTGAGTTGGTTTCATAACAATGAATCAAAACTCATCTAGGTTTTCCAGATGCCATCCACCTCAACCCATCAAACCGTGATTCCACCTCACGGTCAAACATCACAAAACCATCATTAGATCATTCTCTATCCCAGCCATCTAGGGTTGCAAAGTGTTTGCTCCGACCAAGGCTCCAGGACTAGTAACTCAACCCACAATTTCTATCAGGCTTGAGACCATTTGTCCAACCAAGGCTCTAGGACTAGTAACTAAACCCAACAAGAGCTCTAGATAATTCTTCCAACCAAGACTATGGGACTAGTAATGCAACCCAAGCCATTATAGGGCTCTAGAGCATTTGTCCAACCAAGGCTCCAGAAACTAATAACTCATCTCAAGCTAAGGAAACATGAGGACCAACCAAAAACACAACAAAACCCACAAAATCATCCATGCCAATGACAAATCACCAACAATAATCCGCATTCATATGCCATGCATGCCAAAACTAGTGAAGAAAACATACAGGCAACTTTATACCTGAAAGAAAATTTGATGTAGCTATTGATCCCAATGCCCTCTTGTGCCTTCCTTCTCTTCCTTTACCTTCTTACTTCAAGAATCCAAGTATGCCACACCCACCAAGAGTGGTCCAAGAAAAATATAAGTCTCCAAGAGTACGGGAGAGAGAGAGAGCTCCAACATTGAACTGACAAAATCTTACTAATTGATCCTTGTAAGGCTTTTTATCAGTGAGGCCTATATTTTCTTCATTTTCCATTATTTTCCGTCATTTTCCTCCTCACATGAAATCTATGACCTTTCACCTTCCTTTTCTTCTAATTTCCATTATTTTCCTAAATAAAATTCCAATTAATCCCTCATGACTTTCCAAAATCTTAGCCATTTCCTTTGACAATTTTCTTAGCCATAATAAATGAAATCAACACCCACTAGGATGTTTTCCACACGATCCTTCTTGGAATACATGTCCCATCAACCATGGCCTTATATATTTTTACATGGGTTTTTAACCAGGGTTGTTACATTAATACTTAAATTAACAATCTTTTCAATAGGAATATAGTCTTTCCATTCATCAATAGTAATTGAAGAGAGAACAATAAAGGAGACAATCAACACATCAACAAAAGACACCAAGTTTGGTAAAAAATCAAGGAAAAACCCCACAAGGGGGAAAATCATTGAAATTATTCTTCTATTAGATTGTCATAAAATGTTAAACAAAGAGTACAATGAGCCCAATACAATATCATCAAAGAAAGCAACCCAATAACATTCAGAAATAAGTTTCTAGCATCAGAGTCCACTTTTCCCATTTGCAGTCAACTACAGTCAACTTTAGTCCTCAGTCAAATCTGAGGAAAACATCCCCATCCCATCTATGAAGAGCTTGTGAGCGTGATTAAATGTGTCTAGTTGATCTCTTGATTCCTAGAAGCCAGTGACTGTGGTTGATTTTTCTCTATGACATGCCTGCAACTGTAGCCAAAAACCCTAAAACAGATGTGAGCCTTGGACCCTATAATTCAATACCTTTGTAAACATTTGTTGTCATGCTTGCCTCAGACCTGTGCAAGCCAATCAATGAAGCAGAGAGGAAGAAGATGGTTGGTGTTGTCTAAACGAGCTTGAAGTCACTTGCATTTATAGGCTTCCAAGGGAGTTCAATTTTCTTTAGGGGTGACCTTACCCAAATGTTCATATGTGGGATTTTCTTCATAAATACACTTTCCCATGTAACAATTTGATGATCTTTAAGTCCATTTTTCTCCTCTTGAAAAGAGGAATTCATTTAATTTAGGCTTTGTGATCCATATCATTAAAGGAAATACAATTTCGGTAAACATCATATCATCAGGGATTTGTCAACACATTTCAAACCATCCAATTTGGTTCATCACTAGGACAAGATGAAGAAAAAGATATTGGCATCAAGTTAAATAGATAAAGATGATTTTTTTAGGAATTTATAATATAACAGTTATATTTGACTAAATAAATAATATTTTCATATAAAGAAAATGGTTAGTTTTGTCTAAACAAATATTATTTTAATATAAAGAAAACAATTTACCCGTTATAATATAACAATTAGATTTAACTAAATAAATAATATTTTAATATAAGGAAATAATTGTTAGAATACAGTTGTTAATATTGAATTAAGTAAGACAATTAATCAAAAGTAAAATTTTAATGAAATGAATCTCTTAATTAAAAATAATATTTATGTCTCCAATATTGATGGCTCAGAAACTATTTCATGGATTGGCGGATGAAATAGTTCATGAGCCATCAATTAACAATCCCTAGAGATAATAAATTATCATGATAATTGTAGTGGAGTTTGAGGCTAAGAATCCATCTTGATATTGGGACCTTACGGAGAAATATGAATTCGCAGGAGTCTAAAATGGAAGTAAGCCAATCCAAGAGTCTCAATGCCAATACTATAAGCCAAGATTCATTTTAGTAATTGAGGTTTGTAAACCATGATCATATGATTGTTTCAAGTTGAATATAGGTGCTATGGGAACAAAGAAGTTTTCGTGTACACACTATTGCACATTGTTGGGAGTTTTTGGCTTGTGGCTCTTGTAGGGAGTTGAGAAAAGTGCTAACCGCACTGCACTATTGAATGAGAACTGATCCATAGTCTAGATTAAAATGGATTTGTAAGATCCTATTGGAATTATGATGCTTGTGTTGTCCTTGACGAAATCTCACTTGTAACAAAAAACGTATATGGTAACTAGATGAATCTACAGGTTAGATCAGAGGTGACAAAATGATGGAACATAAAAATGGGTCAAAGGTTTACGGATCAGAAGCTTGATATGGGAAATGGTTAGTATTATGGATTAGGTGTTGTCCTTGATATAAACCTACTTGATGAGTTGTCCTTGATGAAAACCTATTTGATGAATGGACTACATGTTAAAGGTATAAACAGGATGTGACAAAATGCATGTGAATTATTTTTACAAATATGACAAAATGACGGGCAGTTCAGAGGAACCAGTTCAAAAATGATAAATTTATGGAGACTCACATTGTAATAGGTCAATATAGAGGTAATGGAGTAATGGTATAGAAGAACAAGATGGTGGGACACAAGATTACAGGTCATAATCAAGAAATTGAGGAAAGAAAATGTTTTAAGTTGTATACGATGTTTCACCTAGTCCAAGTAGTGTATACATGCGGGACATAGAATAAAAGGAGCGTATATGTATGCATAGAGTTACAAAGAAGGAAAAGCACACATGGGATGGAAAATTAAGGTTAAATAATACCAACTGTTCCTACCATGTTATTGGACCATAGTAATGAGTGCGATAAAGAATGTTGAACCCATCAAACAATACCATCGTCATAACTATGGTTTTCACCCAAGGTATTGAAAAAGGCTAAAAATATATAAGGAGGTGACAATCAAAGTGTGAGAGTGTTAAAGTAATGAAAATCTTATGAAAAGTTATATCAAAGAAAATATGCTTGTTATGGGTTTTTGATGCTTTGCTTGATCTAAACATAGTATGCACCAGAGTGTTTGATGATGGATCAGGATCATCACACTTGAAATGACTTATCATTATATGATCTGGTAACAGATATGGTATATCTGAGTGCTAACACATATTTTGTCATTTAAATTCTATGATCTGGGTATATCGGAAGTCTTGAATAGTTGCAAAGTTATAAGTCATTATCTGCAGATCTATACGCAGGCTCGCCTTGGTGACGGCGCGTATACACGTGAATTCGGCACTTCCAAGTAGCGTATATAGAAGAAGGGTTTGTTTTTCAGACATGATTGATCTATCTGCTTAGTGTTGTTGTTTTACTATTTTCTGTCAATGACATATTCATTAGAACTAAAGTAAAACTGATTCTATAATGAGATTGAGTCTGGTTGACTGATTGATTGAGTAAAAAGGGTAATATTTTCTACTATCTATTTAGAACTCTGTAATATGACAATATATCTTCAAAATGTCATTGGTTAGTAGAGTTTTGGTTCAGAAATTTTTATGATTCGGTATATTTATAGGTATATGTAGGTTGGGTTACACAAAGTAGCGTATATATTCTAACATATGCTTTTTTAGGTTGTAGATGGTTCTGATTGTTGATGCATTATTCTAGGTTCAACTCTGTGCTCTCCTGATAATGATATGACTCTTCAAATTGATTGACTATTGGTAGATGCAGTTGTATTTGATGGTTGTATTGTAGTGGTGATTGATTTTGAGCTTCAATGTTACTGATAGGTCCAGTATGAAAATTTGATGAAACGTGGCCTACATATTGTGTTGATGTGTACAAGGAGTATCCATTCTGAATATTTATGAAACGTGGTCCGTGGAGAAAGAGTGAAGGTGGTAGCCTTTTGTAGGCTAACACCTACATACAAGTAAACATATCAGCTAGTACAAGAGATAGGGGTTGGATCTCCCTTCAAGTAGAAGCTGGAAAACGAGTAAAGGTTCTAGCCTTCTATAGGCCAATGCCTACATATTGGTACAAGTTTACACCAGTACAAGAGGCAAGGGTTTGTAGATTCATTCCAGTAGAAGCTAGAGAATGAGTGAAGGTTGTAGCCTTCTATAGGTGGGTGCCTCTGTACTAGTATCATTCTGTGCTAGTACAATATTATAAAGAACTTTTCTATATTAAAAAGAGAACAAAGACAACAACAGTAGGTGGTTTTCTCCCGCATTGGGTTTCCACCTTAAATCCTGGTGTTCATGTGTGTTTCTTATGTGCGATGGTTTATTTTGTTATTACAACACATGGTTACCGTTTATTTAATGTTTAATAAAGTACTAATGCATTTCCTGAAGAAAAACATACAATGGATTAACTGAACCATAAGTTCATTGGATATATGCTTATAGTCTTAAGAACAGTCGTGTACACACGCAGGTTACATTCAGTAAAGTCACGTATAGAAATATGAATATGAAAAGTAAATAGTTATTGATTTGTAAATATTGATTCACCCACCCTCTTAGTGTATTTCCCAATAATTGGTACCAGAGTAGGTCATTTGGCATAAGCTTGATCGCTTGAAGGAGATCCATTGTAACAATGGGAAGGAAGCAAAACAATAAAGCACCTCAACAGAAGAAGGAACATCAAAGGAATAGTGACAGTGGGAGAGACAATTGGCTATTAGGTGAAAGAAATTATTCAGATTTGGAATCACCTCAGATTGAAGAAGAACAAGAAAAATAATTATCAGGTAATAATGCTTGGTCCTCAGGTGATACATTTCTATGTTCATGAAATATTGAAGATAATGAAAGTGACAGTGAAACAACTGAATTTTCCCTTATTGCTGAAAGTGAAAGAAATATAATAGAGGTTGAAGTTAAAAGGCTCATAGATAGAATTAGAGATCAAAAATATCTATTTGATAAAAGGGAATGTACCTAAAAAGAAGAAGTTATCAGGTTAAAAACTCAATTGGAGGAAGGAAAGAAAATAACGAAGCAGTACAAAGAAAAGGAAGATCAATGTTAAAGGCTATAGGATGACTGACATCATTGAGAAATGAATTGAATGAAAAGGATACAACAACCAAGGAACTTAAAGAGAGAACTAGTTACTTTGAAGGCATTGAAGTCGAGGTCACCTCTGTAAAAGAAGCTCTTGAAAATTCAAATAAGCAGAATGAAGAACTACAATCATTTTAAGAACAAAGAAATGAGGTTCTCAAATTAAGACAACAAGTGGAAGAAGGAAGAAAAGTTGAAGAAATCATGAAGAAGCAGTATCTGGAAAGGGAAGAGCAATATCGGGTTGAGGAAAATATCCTAAAAGGTAAATTAGAAGAAAATGATAAACTTTTATGATTTCAAGATAGTACTAAGATTTTGGATATTATTCTTAGTAGTCAAAGGTCTCCTTCCATCAAATCTGGTATCTGTTTTCACAAAACTGTTAAAGGTGAATCTAGCTTACAAGCTAAGGCAAGGAATTTTAATGCAAAATCTAAAATGCTCAACAAGGAGATAAGAAGTCAACCCCATCAACAACCAAGGAAAGAAAGTATTCAAAGAAAATCATTCACTCCTAACTATGGAAGTGTTAACCGGTTCTTTCTTTCGATGAATAATGTTGAATGCCTTATATGTGATAACCTTGGACATGTTGTAGCCAAATGAAGAAGTAGAATGTTCCATGATAATAACTGTCTCACAGAAGGATCATCAGCTTCAATGTACTTTAAGGGATATTGTTTTTCTTCCAATATGTTTGGCCACAAAGCCATTGATTGCTATAGAAGGAATATGAAACATATAAGATGTTATGCTTGTCATAGGTTTGGGCATGTAGCCAAAGAATGCAAGGACAAGTCTATGTCTCATCATAGACAATATGTTAATTAATAAAATAAGCACATTTATATTAGAAAATATGAAAAAGATGAATCCACAAATAATTATGAAAAGGAAGATCAGATAAGGTCTTATCTTGCTCTTTGCTCATTCGAAGACAAGGATGATAGTGGATGTGCTCATCACATGCCTGGATACAAGAGAAAAATGGAGTCTCTGATGAAGAACCATCATGGTAATGATATTCTTGGAACTGATGTTTCAATAAAAGTTCTAGGACTAGGTAAAGTCAAAGCAGACTCAAGAGGAACTAGAAGTATGTAATTTTAGTGTTCCAATTTTCATACGCAGATCTTATGAAGACAAGTTGCATATATACACGAGTTCAAAATTGCATAGTTGCGTACATGGTTTGACGATGAGGCAGTGGGACCGACTCAGAATAAGGGTCTTATATGGTTCAGAGAATTATCAATTATATTTTTTATTTTTATGGTTGATGTTTACAGTCTATGGATGTTATTTAGAAGTACTTTTTACTCTCATAAGTTGTTGATGACTTGACCTATAATTGGCTGATGATGATGCCTTGATGATTCTTACTAATATATGCAAAAATTAGATCTAATAGTGAACAGTTGGCACAGTTTGAGGGGGAGAATATGATATGCTTCTAATAATGCATTGTTGGGATTATGTTTAGATGTATTTGGTACATAATGATTATTATCAATAGTGAGGATTCTTATGTTGTTGAAGTGTCTAATTGATACATCATGTTATGTTGAAGTCTGGGTTGCCTATGATGAAATCAAAGATGATACTTTATTTGAGCCACTTAGTTTTTTTGAAGCTTCTTATCAGATTTGTGGATGACTCTTTTGATGATGAATATAGTTATGTTGCTTACGTGGAGATCTTCATAAATTCAAGGAGAAGAACAAAGATTGAGTACACATCTTCATTATTTGATGATGTTAAGTATAACTCATTTATGTTATGTTTTTTCCATCATGCCTTCAAAGATGCATAAATATCATATGGTGTAGTTATGGATGAGGATTCTTATAGTTCTTGGCTCTCTCATGGTTGACGATTTCTTCTCTTAACAACATCAAGAAAGTTTGACAAATGACTGTGAAATCATGGTTTGATTTTCACATTAATGAGAAGCTGGATACATATTATGCTACATATATGGAGGATTACTTGAGTTGTGATGTTGGTATAGAAGATCCTCTTGTATGAAGAAAACTGGCCAAGAGAATGGTGTTATTTCTGGTTTTGTGAAGACATGGCTTAATCACATAATGATGATGATTTCTTAATTTATGATGATAGGTTTGGTTCTCACATATGTTTGTCATGGTTGATGTTTATCAGATATGGGATGTTGAAAAAAATCCGTAGTGGAGATACATGGTTCATATATTGAGGGTTGTTATGGAAATATCATGCAGTTTTTGTTGCGATGGTGATGGTATGATCATGGATGATGACTATGGTGTTTTCACATACTTATGATATGATGTGAATGGTTTTTGTATCATTACTTGAAAATATGGCATATGCATAGTTGATTCATGGAAGGCTGTAGATAAAGGCTCTTTCTAACAAAGAAAAGGGAAAGTAGGTCTTGATAAGGTCAAGAGGATAAGTTGATATCCATATGTAACATGCTTAGTCTCAGGTTCATGATATTAAAGTTACATTGATATATGTTGCAAATTGATGATGGACATATATAGGTTGTTACTCTTGATGCTGCTGACAGATGTTTATGGTGCATGGTGTATGATAGTTTTTGATAACTATCATGGTATTTTTTAGGTCTTAGGTATTTTTTATAAATGTCAAGGATATCATTTGATGTAAAGGTAATGTAATACCTATGATATAATAATTGTAATATTCAATCATGTATGGACTTTTGGTATCATGTCAAATATTTAAGCCCACTTGGTTGGGTGGATGAGACAAATTTGTATCCCCACTTGGTTGGGATATTGATATATGTATGAGTCATTGGTGATAAGAAGGTCATACTCATTTAATTTGAGCTATAGAGTCATGTTATTCTTTTGATTAGAGAATTCAGGATGTGCCTAGGGGGAGCATGATAAATGTTCATATTCAACAATTTAGATATGGAAGTCTTCATTGGACATTGGTCAACCCTTTTCCCTTGATGTAAAAGGGGGAGAGTAGCTTGGCGTTTGGAGAGTAGCTTGATGTTTTGAAAATCTTGGTGCTTGTCTTGATATTATTTATAGGTTGTGGTGATCAAACACTAAAGTGGTTTCCATCAAGTCTGAAGGGGGATATTTGTGGAATCATTATGCGTGTGTTGTCCTTGATGGAAAGTCACTTGTAACAGAACAATTATATGGTAACTAGATAAATCTACAGGTCATATCAGAGGTGATAGAATGATGGAACGGAATAATGGGTCAATGGTTTACGGATCAAAAGTTTGATACATGAACTGGTAGGTATTATGAATTAGGTGTTGTCCTTGATAAAAATATAACTGATGAGTTTTCCTTGATGACAAACTATTTGATGGACTACTTGATAAAGGTATAAAAAAAATGTGATAGAATGCATGGCAATTGTGTTTATAGATGTGATAAAATGCAGGGCAGTTCACGAGAATCAATTCAGAAATGATAAAGTGATGGAAACTCAAATTGTAACAGGCCAATACAGACATAACAGAGTAATGGAACAGAATAACAGGATGATGGGAGAAAGGATTACAGATCAGAATCAATAAATTGAGGGAATAAAATATTTTAAGTTGTATAAGTTATTTCATCTAGTCGAGGTAGTGTATACATGCGGGTAAATAGAATAAAAGGAGTGTATACATATCGACATAGTTTTAGAGAAGGAAAAGTGCGTATGGGATTAAAATTAAGGTTAAAGAATACCAAGGGTTCCTACTATGGTATTGGCCTATAGTAATGAGCATGGAAAATAATATTGATCCCTTCAAAGAATACCATTGGCATAACTATGGTTTTCACCTGAGTTATTGAATAAGGCTAAAATTATATAAGGAGGTGAAGATTAAAGTGTGAGAGTGTACAACTAATGAAAATATTATTAAGAGTTAGATCAAAGAAAATATGCTTGTTATGGGGTTTTGATGCTTTTCTTGATCTAAACTAAGTATGCACTTGAATTTTTGATGATGGATGAGCTCTAATGATGGATTAGGATCATGAGACCTGAAATGACATATCATTATATGATATGATAATGGATAGGGTAGATCTGAGTGCTAGCACATATTTTATCATTTAAATGTTATGATCTGGGTATTTTTTAAGTCTTCAATAGCTGCAAAGTTATAACTCATCATTTCCAGATCTATACATAGGTTCGCCTCGGTGAAGGCATGTATACACTTGGATTCAACACTTCCAAGTAGCGTATACAGAAGAAGGGCTTGTTATTAGAAATGACAAATCTATCTGATCAATGCTAATGTTTGTCAATGATGTCTTCATTAGATTTGAAGTAAAACTGATTGTATAAGGAGATTGAGTCTGGTTGAATGATTGATTGAGTAGGAAGGGTGATATTTGCTGCTATCTACTTAGAACTCTGTAATATGGCAGTGGATCTTCAGGTTGTGATTGGGTTGTATAGTTTTGGTTCAGAATTTTTATGATTCAATATATTTAGAGGTATATGTAGGTTCAATTACAAAAAGTACCATATACACGCATGTTGGCTTCATTAAAGTAGTGTATAGATTCTAACATATGATTTTTGAGGTTGCAGTTGGTTCTGATTATCGATGCAGTGTTTTGGGTTCAACTCTTGTTCTCGTGATAGTGATATGGCTATTTAGATTGATTGATTGTTGGTAGATGCAATTGTATTTGATGGTTGTCTTGTAATGGTGATTGATTTTGAGCTTCAATGTTACTGATGGGTCCAGTATGAAAATTTGATGAAACATGGCCTATATATTGTGTTGATGTATACCAAGAGTATCCAGTCTGAAAATTTATGAAACATGGTCTAAAGAGTTAAGGTGGTAGCCTTCTGTAGGCTGGTGCCTATGTACTAGTAAGCATATGAGCCAGTACAAGAACTAGGGGTCCTGTAGGCCAACACCTACATACTTGTACAAGTTTACGCCTGTACAAGTGCGAGGGGGTTGTAGCTCCCTTCCAGTAGATGTTGGAGAACAAGTGAAGGTTGTAGCCTTTTGTAGGTGGGTGCCTACATGCTGGTATGAGTCTGTGTGAGTAGAATATTGTAAACATCTTTTTTATATTAAAAAGAAAAGAGAGACAATAGTAGTGGGTGTTTTTCTCCCGCATTGGGTTTCCACCTTAAATCCTGGTGTTCATGTGTGTTGCCTTTGTGTGATGGTTTGTTTTGTTATTAAAGCACATGTTTAATATTTATCTAGTGTTTAATAAAGTACTAATGCACTGGTTGAAGACAAACATATGATGGATTAACTGAATCATAAGTTCACGGGATATACACTTATCATCTTAAGAATAGTCTTGTACACACGCAAGTTCCATTCAGTAAAGTTGCATATCGAAATATGAATATGAAATGTAAAAAGTTATTAATTTTCAAAATACCGATTCACCCCCTCTCTTAGTATTTTCCCCAATGGATCCCTTAATAAGATCGAAGCAATCGGGCAGATATAAAAGGAAATTTAGAATTTGGTCATAATGTTTTTAGGAAAAAATAGAGGAACCCACTATCAAAATGGTATTGGAGCCTAACAACATGCTTTGGAAAGAGAAGGAGGTCAGTGTTTCAAAAGACATCAACATAATGTATGAAGCATTGAAGGGGAGTATGCAAACACAAGAGAATTAAATGGATCATAGACGCAATCAATTTATTTTGTTTAATAATAAATATTGATATGTGTTGATACGTGGAAGTGAGAAGCTATGGAGGAATGATAAAGAGATAGAATAGAGAGGATCTAGTACAAGAGAAAAGACAATTCCAGTCAAGGAGAAGATTTGGGGAGAATTTTTAGTAGTAGCTTGAAGAAGACTAATAGCCAAAGAATATTGGAACAACATGAAGTAAATAACCTGTAACTTCTTTGAAGTGCAGATTTGATGAGAACTTACATGTAACTAGTCTTAGCTGTTTTACAACAAATTAATGTGTACGTAGAAACATACAAGGAAATAATTTATGGTAAATATTGTAGCATAGAGAGGAGAACAACATCTAACTGATGTTGCATAGAAGTTGTTTAGATAGCTCCATAGTTGAAAGTGTGGGTATATTTGTTAGAAGGGAAGATCGAGTTAAGATCTTGACAGTGGGTGAAGTACAAAAGCTACAGGGTACAACAAACTACAGGGTTCGGGAGGATATAAGTGGTGATACCAATTAATCAAGTTGATAGAAGAAAAGCTTGGTGAGGTGTCTTGTACCAGGGTGAAATAAACTTGTCACTAAAAAGGCTTATTCGGAGTTCATAAATGAGCATGGAGAAGATCATAAAAAGTAGAGACAAATGATTATTAATAGTCATTACAATGGTTCAAGTAAAGGGCCAACAATAGAATAGAGGAAGATGCCAAATCAAATGGCATACGAGCAAAAAGGGATGATTCAAGAGGAATTTGATAGATAGGTTAGTGAGATGAAGCAATAAGTCAGTATAATGAGGATTCCACTACAAGAAAGTGTAAAGGATGGGAAATGTGGATGGAGAATAAAGTAGTAGGTAAAATCACCTATTAAGAAACAATTTTCTTGAAAGTTTAGGAAGAAATTGTGGTACATGACGAGAACTTTGTTGAAGGGAGAAGAACTGACGAAAGTTATGTACATGAGTATGAGCATAAGGGAGTTCACTATTGTGAACTAGAGCAAGAAGAAGTCCTTGGAAATGATTATGGTGATGATGAGAGGCTTCATGAGAGTCTCATAGATTGTTTGGAGAGTGGATATCAACATGAAAAATTGGTGACAAAGGCATAAAATGAGGCCAGAGAGACTTAAGTTTTTAGGATTGATATTTTTGTGTATTCTTACAGGTCATAGGAATATTAAAGATGGACAACCATCTACAATTGTAATGAATATAGAGGGAGATGAATGAGTGCCTTTTCAAAGCATTGAAGAAGAACAAAACTTAATTTTATTTTTTTAGAGGGAGATTAGGCATAATCACCTCATAAAGGTAATCAAAGGTACACCCATACCTAGTTGATAAATGCAATCGTTGGAGACTATTACTAGGGACATATTATTGTAGAGAGTGGGACAAATATGGATAGGAATTTTATGTACATAGGGTATAATACTAATGGTACTTGGTACTTGGTACTTGGTACTTGGTATCAGAAGCATAAAATTCTAGTTGGTCTACTATAACTATTTTCCCTTTTTGAGGAAACCATATGTTGGGTCCTTATAATACTAGTGATTAACCCCTTACTATTGTAGTTGTACCCCTTATTAATATTGTTGTGCCCCTATTGCCCCCATATTGTTATTACTGTGCCCCATAGAATCCCTCTATTGTTATTTTTGTGGCTTTATATTATTATTGTTAGGTCAGCTGAGTTATTGTGACTCCTTAGACTCCTATATATAGAAAGGAGGTTTTGTCATTTGTATCATCGAAGAATTGTTCATTTATGTAACGTAAAGGAGGTTGCCCCCTCGAAGAGGCTGAATTCTAAGGCGTTGATCTATCTTTTCTATCTTTTCTTGAGCTAGTTCATAACATTTGGTATCAGAGTTTTGGATTCTAGGGTTTCGCTGCTCCAAACAGGGCATCGTGGCATTTTCGCTATAACTTGTTTTCTACGACGTTTCAGAAGTTGAAAAAAAAAACCATTTGAGAAGACATTGTGCTAAATATGGGGGCCAAATTGCAGAGCTTGTCGCACTATATTTGCAGAGATATGATCTGAGGAATTTGGGCTTTTTGCAGACTCCTGAATTACATTCCAAACAGGTGACCTGGGGAAAATCGTCATAACGTTTTCTCTGTGCATTGGATTGAAATTTTGTAAGAAGGTGCAGAAATCGGACGGACTGTAGTTTCTTGTATATATTTTTCAGAGCTAAAGGTCGAAACAGTGACTCATGGAACATTGGACAAGTTCGCTCTACTGAACTAGTCAATAATCAGGTCACTGTGGGAGATTTGGCATAACTCTTCATTGGAGAATCCAATTGGGGTCAGACTAGTGGCATTGGAAAGAGGACACAGAGGGCTACCATAGATCACAATTTTAGAACTTGATGATCCGAAATTACAGAGATACATCAGAGGCAATATCGAGCTCCTACAAAGTGAAAAAAGGTGTGTATATTTTTTAAATGTTTGCTTAAGCTTGGTTTGAAATTTTATTTTGAAGGAATTCAAAGGGCATAGTGAAGAATTATTATCAGTAATTGATTCCCCGAAGAAAGAAAATGGAAACACCTAGTAGGCGACCTAAAATCTCTAGCATGACTCATGAAGAAGAGGAAGAAATGCAACATGATATATCAAAATTACGAGACCAAGTGCAACAAGTGTCACTTGCACAGAAAGCAACAGAATCTAAGATGGGTGGTCTAAAGAAAGGCATAGAAGCTAAGATGGATTGTTTAAAGAAAGGTGTAGAAGCTAAGATGAATGACGTGGAAGCTAAGATGGACGATTTGAAGATATATTTGAAGACAGACATGGAAGAATTAAAGATAAATATGAATAAGTTGCTACACGAAAGGGTCGCTAATGGTGAAAGGGTAGTAAAGGAAACTCATGATGAGAATAAAAGAAATGTTAATCATGATTTCATAGACTCTAATGTTGGATCTAAAACCCACCATATTCCAAAAATCGATATGAGGAAGTTTGATGGCAAGGATCCCGCAACATGGATATTGCAGATGGAGCAATTTTTCGATCTCAATAATGTGCAAAACACACAAAAGGTACGTATTGCAACTTTATATTTGTAACCAAATCAGTTTGTATGGTATCAATGGCTTTGCTCTTGTAAACAATTTATCACTTGGGGAATTTTTACAAAAGAATTGATAACACATTATGAGGATACAAAAACCAACACTTTTTTTAACCAATTGATAAGTCTCAAACAAAAGGGTTCAATAATGGAGCACATTGAGGAGTTCCAAAAATTGAACATTAGGGTAAAATATATTCCAGAGGAGCATAGGATTGATGTGTTCATAGGGTCTTTAAAGGATAATATCCAGCATGATGTTCGCCTTTGGGAACTTGATTCATTAGAGAAGGCATTCAGGTTAGCAAGAAAAATGGAAAGCAAAGTTATGGCAACCAAGAAGCATACCGCTCACAACTATAAAGATGGAAGTGTTGTTGCCACTAGTCTTGCACAACCTATAAGGTTGACACCACAGCAATTGGAAGAAAAAAGAACAAAAGGGCTCTGTTACAATTGTGATAGAAAATACACTAAAGGTCATAAGTGTGCTGAGAAGAAATTATTCTACATAGATTGTGAAGAGGAAGAAGAAAAGGAGCAAGAAAGGTCAAAATAAAAGGATATACTCCAGGAACAAAACCTAGATGAAGAACAAATGAATTTGACGATATCTTGTAATGCATTGGCGAGAATTACCACTCCTCAAACCATCAAGATAGAAGGACAAATCAAGAAGAAAAAGGTAATAGTGTTGATTGATTCAGGAAGTACCCACAATTTCATTCATTGTAAGGTAGCAAAAGAATTGAATTGCTTCCTATATCCAGCACCAGAGTGTCAAGTGATGATTGCAAATGGAGGAACAATAAATTGCTCTGGAAAGTGCATAATATCAAGATATCCATGGGAGAATATGTATTGACTAGCCCAATGCTTTCCATTCCAATGGGAGGTGCTGATGTTGTACTAGGAGTCCAATGGCTACAATCCCTGGGTACAATAGCTTTTAATTTTCAATAACGTTTCATCAAATTTTCTATAGAAGGAAAGGAAGTTGAATTAAGGGGTATTGCAGGGAAACCAAGAAAGATAATAAGCTCTAATGTTATGAAAAAGCTTCTAAAAAAGGAGCAAGGAGATGTAATTGCACAATTATGTTTGCTAGATGTTTCCACATCATAATCATCTATTTCTCCAAATCTCCAAAAAGTCCTGGACAATAATTACAAGGTATTTGTGACTCCCAAAGGTCTCCCACCTATGCGTGATCATGATCATGCTATTCATCTGATTCCAGGAAGTGTTCCTCCAAACATCAGGCCGTACAGATATCCCATGCCCAAAAGAGTGAAATTGAACGTATGGTTGCAGAAATGCTAGAGGCTGGTATAATTCAACCAAGTCAAAGTTCTTTCTCTACTCTAGTAGTATTGTTGCACAAGAAGGATGGATCTTGGCGCATGTGTCTAGATTATAGGGAGATCCACAAGCTCACTATTAAAGATAAGTTTCCAATTCTTGTCATTGATGAATTACTGGATGAATTACATGGATCAATTTACTTCACCAAGTTGGATATTTGTTCAGGATATCATCAAATTAGAATGAAGATTGAAGAAATTCCGAAAACAACATTTAAAACTCATCAGGGTCATTATGAATTTTTGGTCATGCCTTTTGGCCTTACCAATGCACCTTCAACATTTCAAGGTTTGATAAATTCAATTTTCAAACAATTCCTTAGAAAACCTGTGTTAATATATCTTGATGATATAATAATCTACAACAAGTCTTGGAAGGATCAAGTTGAACATGTTGATAGGGTGCTACAACTATTGGAGGAGAAACAATTATATCCAAAAAGATCCAAATGCTTCTTTGGAGTCCAAGAGGTGGAATATCTGGGTCATATTGTATCTCATGAAGGAGTTAAGGTAGAACCTAGCAAAATTAAAGCCATTAAGGAATGGAAAATCCCACATCCATAAAGCATCTATAAGGATTTCTCAGGCTACAGGGTATTATCACAAGTTTGTTAAGAATTATGGGAGAATAGTAGTGCCTCTAATGACATTATTGAAGAAAGATGCATTTTCATGGACTCCGGAAGCAAAAAAGGCCTTCGAACATCTTAAAGAGGCAATGTGACAAGCACCAGTCTTAGCTACACGGGACTTCACAAAAACCTTTATTGTGGAATGTGATGCTTTAGGAAATGGAATTGGTGCTATTCTAATGCAAGATGAAAGACCCATTGCTTTTGAAAGTCATCCAATTAAGGGAAAATTTTTACACAAAGCTATTTATGAGAAGGAAATGTTGGCAATACTCCATGTACTTAAGAAATGGTGACCCTACCTAATGGGAAGACACTTCAAGGTAAAAAAAAATCATGATAGCCTTAAATAATTTTTAGAACAAAGATTATCCTCTGAAGAGCAACAAAAGTGGGTGGCAAAGATGTTGGGTTATGAC
>APFE031577855.1:0-21656 GCA_000404065.3 Pinus taeda
GTTGGCAACCAATAAATTCTATGCTATTGGATATTGAATGCCTTAACAGTGACCGTGAGAGCGGAGGATTCTCACATCTGCTTTCACCGTAAAACCGTGTACATAATTTCTCCGACAAACACACTTTTCGGTTAACAGTTGCGGAAATGGGTTGACGCATGATCCATGGCTCATGCGGATGCCAGATGATCCCCATGGGCATTATGGCCAATAAATAATGTTTGCAGTCATACAGTATGTAATCGAGTCTGGCGAAATTAATGATGAAAACCCATTTGAAGTGAATTCAAATTTGAATTTCAAAGGGCGCTATTTTATTTATTCCAATATCTGGCGTTTTTAATTAATTAATTCAAATTTGAATTTCAAAGGGCGCTATTTTATTTATTCCAATATCTGGTGGTTTTAATTAATTAAGCTTTTATTGCAGCTTGGCCCTTTTCAGTTTTTGTGATAACCTCCTGCAGCAGCGTCTTGCAAGTTTTCCATGGATCTGGCTATGGATGTTTATATTCCAGAAGATTATGTCAGAAGGCGCTGTAAACCAAATATATCGATGCAGAACAAGATGGCCGACTTTCTTTCAACGATGTGGAGGCCGCGGCGAGAAGAAGTTTGATTTGCTGGGCAATAAGAATATGATGATCTCCGCTTCTATTAATCATGGCAATAGCAGTAGCGTCAAGGAGGACATTATTTTTAATTATTTCAATCCATAAACTCTTGCCCGACTATTTCCATAGTTCCTTGGTCTACAGCTTCAAATAGCAGAGAAGTAGAATGTCTTCCATCTGAATGGAAAAAATTGTAAACTCAATTTTGTAAGCATTTATTCATTTTTTTCACAACTACTCTTATGCATTTCTGCTTGTGTGCTCGAATGTTGAACTATCTTCTTTTCTTTCGGTTTCGTTGCTTTGAGAAAATTTATCAACCAATATTTTATTTAAAAGTTATAATACAAAAACAATACCAATGATTCAGATGGGACAAGTACACCGGAAGAGGTAACTGGTATTTCTAACAAAATCCAAGCTTATCCATGTATCAAAATTACTTGTATCCAATCCAATCCAAGCTTGTTCCAGTATGTTATTGAGTAATTATTGTACACATATTGTGATTAGGGTTTTAACGAAATTTCAATGATTGGCTCTGACTGAAATTATTCCTCCTATTAATTTGATAAATCGTAACTTAAGATCTAATTAAGTCTCTTTAAATTATTTACCAACAATCTTTTGTGTAATAGGTGGCCATTAAGCCAACATTTATCCACTGGTCATTTTATAGAGTTCAAAAAATCTGCAAAGTTTCGCTTCCAAAAGAAACATCAAAGTTTTCAGAGGCAATTTTTTCGTGGCATGACAAGCAGAGAATATCGTAGGCCTTTCTTGGGAATTAATTCCATTTCATGTGATTGGGTTTGGATTCTGTTCTGAATTTCCCATGACCAAGCAAATGAATTCATCATCTCACTATTATTAGCTCTGCGCTGCATACAACGATTAATTTTGGGAAAATATTCCTATCAACCATACTTACCCAATTTCTCTCTATTAGCAGATCGCGGTATTCACCGAGCAGGTTATATGCACAAATATGTGCTCCAACATGCTCAGAGCTATGGATGCAACTTTCCATCTTAAATATTACTGTATTCAGACATAGGGACATAGGTTAAGGAGTTTGGCTATCCTGGTTTTTGGAATTTACCCAGACTGGTGGTGATCTATTAGTTTGTTTTTTGTTTTGAAAATTATAGAAATTTTAGTAATATTTTAATATAATTTGCAGAGATTTTTGTAAATCAAAATTGCAGTTGTGAAATTTCAAAATTTAAGATGTCCATAAATTTTTAATACTAAATCTATTTCCACCATTAAAAATATAATTTAACTACTATGATTACAAAATTTCTTAAAATTATTTTACCCAAATTATGATCACCATCTCACCCATTCCTTAAGCCATCAATTAATCAGTCAAACACCATTAAAATAAATCTATACAAATACATGTCATTGCCTACCTGACATACTCTCGTTGGATGATACCTTATGTCATATTCCAGAGCGACGCTCTCTATAAATTCGACCCACCCTTTTTAATTTGACGACAGAAATTTCATTGCCTACTTGGCATACTCTCGTTGGATGATACCTTATGTCATGTTCCAGAGCGGTGCTCTCTATAAATTCGACCCACCCTTTTTAAGTTTGACGACAGAAATTTCCTTCAGGAAATTGTAAATTTTTGTTATTAAAACTGTGTTTTTAATATTATAAATAAATATATTGAAAATGTGTTTTAGTGTATAAATAATTTCAAAATGATGAAAAATACGCAACAAATTACCAACATCAGAACCGCCTTGGATAAGGATTATTCTAAATGGCTTTCTTTTGGGCCAAGTCTAGCTGTCACCTTTACCATGATTTTATGTGTTTCTAGAAATTTTCCACCTTCAAATTTTTTTAGAATTTTTAAATGATAAATATTTTTGGAATTATAGTTTGTAATTTTTGTTTTCAAAAATTTCAAAATCATTCTTTTAAATCAATGAGATTTCCATTATGACAATAAGTTATATAGGTGTTTATAGTGTTTCAAAAGTTTATTAATCTTATTTTTACTAGATTTGTTAGTTAGTTAATTCACCATAATAATATAATTTTGATATTAGCAAAAAATATTGAGATAACAAAAACAAAAGATTATTAAGAAACGAGAAAAGATTTACACAACTTATAGCCACAAGGAATAAGAAGAAGTTACAAGCATAGGGTTTACTATACTAGAATCGGTATGTGGTTGTTTAGGAAATTCACACTAAATGTGCTTCTCCATGTGCTCCAAGTGTTCCACTAGAAAAGTCACACGAGGCTCCAAACGAGCCAAATTGTCTTGCATCCTCCACTGGTTTATTTGTAGATCATCGAGGGATGATATGATCTCATTACAATCATCATGTTTCTCCTTGAGTACTTGCCCCAACAAAGTTTTTAATTGCCAGCATGAGGTGACCAAGTGGAAATATTGTGTTCTCCTCCCCCTATTGTGGCCTTTATCAAGGAGCCAATGACAAACTTCTCCAATAAGTTCCAAGTATGAGAAAGATTATATCTCTTGGTGCATATTTTGCTCTAGCTTGTGTATGTTAGATTGGGTGCAAGGCGAGGTTGCAGCTTGAAAGGCAACAACCACTTTCTAGGCCCGAGTCTTAGCCCATGAATGGTTGGGCTATCCACAATTAGATTTCCCATGTTTACCCCTCACTCGACGACTATGAACCCTTTTCCTAGACATAATGCTCCACACCGTTGACCCATATCTACACTTGCTAGGAGGGAACCCAATACACTGAATCTATAAATATCCACACTCAATCTATGTTGAGACAACACACGAATGACCACTCTCTTTCAAAATCGCTCTACCTACCCGTCCCTTTAACACAAGTATGAAGGGAACCACCTTAAGGCCCGCAAGACAAGGAGGAAGATAAGGTTGTGCCCAATCACCCAATGAAATACCAAACCCTGGGACAACTAAGGTCAAGGTAAGGGAACTAACTAGAAACCAGAGCAAAAATAAGATTGGGAGCCAATTGAAAAAAATAACTATGAATGCACCGAAAGGAAAACCCTGAGACTTGGAGTAATGACAATTCTAGATGGAAAAGAAACCTTGCAATAAACTGAAAAAATGGCCCTAAACTGGAGAGACCAAATACCTATAATTACCTTGAAGCAAAATTTAAATTGTTGTTCGAACTTAGCAATTGTTGCGTGTCTATAGCTCTCGTATCATCCAAAAATTTTAAATCCCTTGTTCAATTTCTTCTAACCAACTTTCTCACAAGAGTTGGTTATCCTCCCCTGCTGAATGGAGCCTAAGAGTTGTAGCATATGTTATAACCTACTGAAGAGAGAAAGAGTTGCACGACAACACCACGCTATCCACACCAAACCCAAAAACCCTGCAAAGGACCCCACACATTCAAATAGTTTCCAATTTGGAGAATAGCAGACTAAATTGTAGGGTAGCTTGGACACCACCCATGCAACCAATTGAACCCCCCCTCATCTCGTTGTTGTAGGCACTTTGAAGGAAAAGTTTGGAATAACGTTAAGGAATGAGCCATTAAATGGTTTTTATGCCACATGTATTGTGTTTGGGGAGTATATTATGCCACCTCTTCGTTATTCATCAAGAGAGTAGGTGGGGGTGACAAGTGCCCCAAGATCCCTTCAATGTAATTTTCAAAACCATATTAAATAAGTAAAATAACAATAAAAATTTAAAATAAAATTATATTTTACTAGTAATTTATAAAAAAATATAAAAGTAAAATTATATTTTAATAGTTCTCTTGAGAGTGCTTAGTGGTTACCTTCTTTCTTCCCTCGCTTAATTCAATAATATTTAGTAATTACCCTCCACTTCATAGTTTCCTCATTTAATTCACTAAATTCTTCACTTCCAATGTTGTTTTACATTAGAATTATTATTATTTTTAATTATTTTGTTTTTATCATTTATGAAACATGGTAAAGATAAAACCTATTTCTTGTTTTATAATTTATGAAATACTATAAATATTAGATATAATTCATATGAGTTTTGAAGTAAAATTGTGTTAGTTTATTCTTATAACATCTTGGGACGAATGTCACTTTTGCAATACCAAGATGGTGCAATATGAAAAATACTTTCTCATGAATAGTCAGGCTCTTACTCATATGTGTTCTCATTTCCAAAACATTCGCCACACTACCAACTTTTTGCCTTTTCAAGTAAGCAAAACAATAGTGATCTTGGAATGCTTCTCTATTTTTTTTTTAATCTTAGTTCAACAAAATTTTAGAAAATGTCAATTAATCTCTTACCTTCTTAAGGTTCCATAAACAATATTAGTTTAGTAGACATTAATCATCATCACCATCTTCATTAATTTTTTTTAATTTAATTTATATAATAAAAATGTTTAATATTGTATTTAATTATTATTCACTTCAATTAATTTAATATATATGTAAAAGTTAAATTAAATTAATATTTTTTTTTAATTTTAAATTAACATAATATATATATGAATGATATTATTTTGTAATTTAATTTTAAATCTAATGACTCATTACTTTAATTTTCCAAAAACAAACATTTCAGGTCATTGTAACACCTTATATTTTTTAATACTATTACGTTAAATAATATTAAACATAATATTATAACATTTAATATTATGATAAGCTTTTGAAATTATAAAAAATTAAAATGGGAAAATTATAAATAATTCAATTACCAACAAAAGAGGTCATATATTAATAAGAGACAAGAGTATCTTCTTCACCTTTCTAAAGTTGTACCCAGAAAGTTTTGGTGGAATGCGCTTGTTCGTTAATCATTTGATCGCCTTAGAGAATTGGGGCATTGATCTTAAGAATTTGTATGAATCTTTGGACACCATG
This sequence comes from Pinus taeda, assembly GCA_000404065.3. Lineage (NCBI taxonomy): Eukaryota > Viridiplantae > Streptophyta > Pinopsida > Pinales > Pinaceae > Pinus > Pinus taeda. The sequence goes on from APFE031577855.1 coordinate 5,475, forward strand.
GGCACCATCTTAAATAATCCTATTAAAGCAGATATATTTTCTCTAAAAGACATTGAATCTAGGATTCATAAGCTCGCTAATGGGAAAGCTAAAGATATTAAACGATACCAAGCTGAAATATTTAAAATGGGAAGGTCTATCCTCATTCTTCATCTCCACAAGCTTATCAATTTGGCAGTAAAGCATGGCTTCCCTAAGCCTTGAACGCAAATCCATATTGTGCCTATCTTTGAAAGTGGGGACAAAAATGTTCCTTCTAACTACAAGACTATTATGACTAGCCACATCTTAGCCAAACTATATGGGCTAATTTTGGAAAACAAGATTAGCCTTTGGCTTGAAAGCCATGGTAAAAGAGATAAAGAGAAATTTGGTTTTAAGAGACCTCAGTCCACTATTGACCACCTTGTCACTCTCAAGATCATTTCCAAGGAATGTCAAAATAGTAAAATCAATCTCTTCTATTGTTTTCTAGACTTTAGAAAAAAAATTGACACTATTCCTTGGGATAAGCTTTGAAAAATACTTGAAGAGATAATGGTTCCTCCTGAGTTGAGGATTTTTGTTATTCACCTTTACGATACTGTTGTTTCCAATCTTAAGACCAACAAAGGGTGGTATAAATATATTAAATGCAATATATGGGTTAGGCAAGGGTGTCCGCTATCCCCCACCCTTTTTGGAATTTACATCGATAAGCTAGAGAAGTGTTTGGAAACTGCAGGTTGTAAGGGAACCAAGCTTGTTGGTATAATCATTACTCTTCTCCTTAATGACAATGATATCGTTCTTCTTTCTGAAGCCATGATGACCTAGACAAGTAGCTTAAGACTCTTCATGATTACTGCGCCAAGATGGGTATGACAGTTAATACCAATAAGACTAAAGTCGTGATAATTAAATCCAAAAATATCACCCATTGTAATTTATTCTATGATAACAATTACTTAGAACAGGTTTATGCTTATAAATATTTAGGTATTGACATTCCTTATCAACTCAACTAGAATGATAGCATCGAGAAAATGATTATTAGAGGCTAGAAAGCTTATTATGAGCTTGAAAACAATGATAAGTTGCTTGCTCTTTATATTTGGAGTTAAAAAATGTTCCTTTTATAGACTCTCGTCACCCGTGTTGTCTTATATGGATGTGAAGTTTGGGGTTGCAGTATATGCAAAGAGTCGTGGAGAAATATTGAGATGATTCAAAAGCAATCATAACCTATAACCTCAAGATCAAGGTAAATATTCCCTATCCTATCCTCCTGATCGAAGCTGACATTTCCCCCATTAAAATCATGGCTATGTTTAGGTATCTGATGTATAAGAAGAATCTTTACAACATAGAATCCAAGAGGCTTCCCAAAATTGCTTCTAACTTTAGTCAAAACCCCCACTTGCACCTCAAGCATGGGTGGTATAAGGCTACCCAGTCTTGGCTCAACCACTAGGGAATAAAGGAGGAGAGCACAACATTAGAGTTATGAGCATTTGAAAGAGGGAGCACAACATTTGTGAGATCCCAATGTCTGAAGTTCTACATCTATTTCATAGCAAGGAGAATGCTATTTTAACCTCACATCATTTTTTTGTGGATTTTTTCCCCTTTTCTGTTGGACATAGTTCTTATTCTACATCCCGTGATACATACTAGAAATATTTCCTAATGTCTTCTTTACCACCGATGGAGTCCAAGTTTAATTCAAAGTTCATAGCCACAACCACATTATTGTTGAATTATGGTTGAACATTAATTTATATTTGCACCGTGAACAAATACTTTTCACCATAAATCACACTAGGCAAGCCCGAGAGCAACCAATTATCAAGTTTGAGGTTTGGAAGACATAATTTTAATAGTCTTCTTTATATTTGTGATATCAAAGCAGATGTTGCCAACAATATTTTTCCTAAAATTTGTAGGAGGTCCTTAAGCTTAAATTGAAGAAACCTTCAGTTTGATTATGTTTTGAGAAAAATCTATAATGAACTGTTTAACAAACTGTTGTGTAATTGTTATAGGTAGGTTCCTCTAAGATGCATGAATGAAACTTACAATTTCATCATTACCCTACTCCATTCAACTTCAATGGAGTAGGGTAATGATGAAAACTACAAATTGTACATATTTCCAACTCTATAAAAATTAAAATCACAGTACATACTACCCATTATAATTATTAGAGTAGGAAAAGAGTTATGGTAAAAGTGTGGATTTTCAGCTTGCAAATTTCTTTTATGATGAATTCAATGGATCATTATATGTGACAGGCATATCTGAAAAATATTTAGACAAATTCGAGACTAGCCACATCTATCCCATATGCAACTTTTTGGGCATTTGAATTTACAGGTTATGGATGGTTGGAGCAAATGTCTTCAGTGTTGTCTTGGGTTGAATTCAGATGTAAATGAATGTGAGGCAGTGGTGGAACTTAGAAAAATGAGAAGGATTTGTTGATAGTGGAAAAATTACTTAGATTGATCAATTCTATATTTTCTTTACAGGTGGGACAGATAAGTCAATAATGCAATGAAATCATACCAAATTCTTCTCAATTTTCAATGTGTAACTTGTTAAGTACGATGTTTTAAAATGGATGACACATCATTTGCAGTTCATGTGATGATATTTGTAAATATCTTATGTGGATCTTAATATGTGGGGCTTCCTCACACGAAGTGGCCACTATGTAAGAATTCATTGTTGTACCAAGTAATCATTTTTACATTTTGTGACATGGACATTGAAATGATATTTTCATGTTAAGAAGGATTCTTTTGATTCTTTCATGATGTATGCTTGGTCTTGGCCATATGTAATTTTGTGGTTATCATAATTGAGTCTACTATATATATATATGAAATATTCTTAAAAAATGTCATGAAATTTACCAAATATCAATTTATGAACCATAACTAATGCTTATATTGCTCATCATGTTGGGTCAATGCAGTTTGGTTTCTTTCATATGCCCATATTAGTGTTGAAACCTAAGGATTCCAGTGGTGAATAATGTTTGTTGGTACTACATTTCATTTATTATGGGTCATTGAGTTGTGTGTTTGGTAAGTTATGTACACCATTCTGTATAAAATTTTGAGATCCCATTTTATTATATTCTGACACGCATGTAAAGGCCAAACATGGTTGATGGTATGTGCATATCTTGTATACACTAATACCCTTGTTGAGGAGGAATTCTACTGTATGCAAACTGACGAAGCCATGTAAATGAATAGGTATGCATTAAAGCTGAGAGTATGATGACAAACTTTACATTATGAATTTTTATGACTTAAAATTTAATAAATCATCACGATTGGTTTAAAAAACATTTGTTTCTATTACACACTGCCAAAAGGTTAATATTCAAGAATCCATTAAGTATTTATATTGTGTGTTATAGAGGACTGGTTAATAATGATAAGGATGCATATGCTAAATTAGCAAATTGTACTCTCTATTTGACAACAAATTGTTTCATTGCGTGTAATTCAAGAGGTTAAATCTTCTCATTCATGGGGTTGTTCAACACAACTTCTATGCCATCTACCTTATTTTCATTTTGTGATAGTATTTCCTCGCATCTGGGAAATGCTTCCAAACAATTTTCATCCATTGAGGCCTTGATATCCTTCAATTTTCCCCACAGAAGAGCGTAGAGCCCTATCATGATCATAAATATGCCCAACACGTTGTATTCAGTGGATCAATGCAATTTGTGCAACTATTAATCTCCATATCCATTTAAATTTTAGGAATGGTGCAACTATTAATCTCCATCTCCATTTCAATTTTAAAAATGATTGAAAAAGGATTAAAAAATATCCTTTATGATCTATAAATTCAACATATTAATATAAATTCAATAATATATAATTTCAACATAGTGAGTAGGCAGTTAAAAATGTTATTTTTTTTTATGTTACGCCTAACACCTACATATCTCCTCATAATGAGATGAAGAGAGTTTCTCCACACAACGATTTATATTTTCAAATCATAATGTAGATAATGAATAAAATTATTCATTTATAAATTACATTTTTTTAGTTACAATTTATAATTCTTTTTAAAATCATTTATTTTTCATAATAAATTTAAGGTTTTTAGTTAACATCATTTGATGCCTCAAAATTCTCTTAAAACTTTTCAAACGTCGATTTGCCAAACTAGGTCCTACCAATAGAAATGGTCTTGTGAGCTGATTTCTCCACTTTTTCCACTCTAAAAGCATCGACATGAATGAAAAACAATATAATGATCCAATATAGGTCAACGATGTGGATGTTGAGGACTGAGTTACAATTTCCACGGTAGATGACATGGAAGTACATATTTTTAACATACTAATAAGAAATCATTAACATCCGAAAACCTAAAAATATAGAAGAATTGGATATGACTGCAGGAAGGATAAAATATAAACCAAGATTTGGATATGACCTAGCAAACCAAGGTGTTTGGCTTGCGAATGTGGTGCAATATCATGATGAGACATGGGTGTGAGACTACTATGTGTCAATTGTATGAATGTTGATGTGGCATAAAATGGTACATCTTATGAGTTCCATAACATTGTTCCTAGAGCTTATAATGAGATGAGAAAGCTCTCGATGAGTAGAAGACGATAATGACCTCCAATTGGGTGTGTTACATTGTGTATGCTTTGAAACTTTGAAATCTTTGGCATTATGAAATAAAAACCCATATTTGTTGCGATTCAGCCATGAACCACTTGGTGAAGATATATTATATTGCTGAAATATTAATAGACAATATGTGACTCATATTGAATTAAGGTCATCACAAATCAACGAGGTACCCTCTACAATGATTGTCCTACCCATGGGAGTTATCTTACTTCTCTTCTTTTGTCATAGGTTCAATCATTCCATAATGTATGTAGAAAATCTATTTGTGCACACAATAATAACTATATATGAATGATTTGCTTCAACTAAATAATTCATAATATAATTTGAGTTTGTGATTCTGAGCACAAACACAAATTGTCCACTCACGATAATGCTTCTTAAAGTCTAGGCTTCCTTTCAACTATATTACGTTACCAAATAACATTTTTTCTATGAAACCATAGACTCATTCTTATAATAACCAAATTAGCTTGTTACAACTAGACACACTAATTTGTATTGTAATTAATTCATTTAAGTAAATTTACGTCTTCTCAATTCATTAAAAACCAAACTTCTAATCTTAGTTTTGAATTTCCTTTATAACTAAAACTCAAGCCATGAAAGTTAATATAAGTTGATGTTTGTGAGACCTTTGTAATGTAAGTTGGATTGTAATTTAATTCACTTGAGTAAATTAAAAAACTATCTTCTCCCCCTGATCAGGGTGTGAGATAGCGGACAGAGCTATCAAGGCTGTCATAATGAAAAGCACAAGGGATGATTCCACTGCCTCCCACACATTTGACATCTATGGTGTGGTGGTCGTCGGCATGCTTAAAGCAAGCAAGAGGAAGGAAGGTGGCATTTGCATGAAATGAGTTTACTAACTGCAAAGGGAGAGAATAATTTGGAGGGTGTAAGCACAGAGGTGACGACGACGAAAAAGGAGCGACGAATTCGGGAAAGAGATGAGATACGATGTCTTCAAACATAGATAATCGGGTATGTTAACTGGCTCAGCCTACATTCTGTTATGCTTCCCTACATTTGGTCTAGTAATTGGGGCTTTCATGGGGGCACGGGGTTTGTGTGGGCGAGTAACTGGGGCGGGGGAATTAGCCTAGAGGAGGTGGTCTGCGGGAACAATCCCAATTCCACGGGGTCTACTTGGTTGTCTCTTAAGTTTAGCATCCTGCTATTTCACATGGGGATTATAGGGATGGGATGGGAGGGAGTCTGCCTGAGTCATTTGTTGTTTATTGTATGCCTGGAAAACCCGAGAGTTGAAGGTAAGGAAGTGGCAATTATTGTTGTGGTCGGACCACTTCAATTCCTAAAATGCTCTAACACCAAGCCCCTAAGGAGCATTAGGCGAGGGAAGATTGTCGAGAATCAGGGTATTCTTTAATGGGGGGAATTAGCATGCAAAGAATGTTGGTCGGGCTAGCTTAAGCTAGTCACTGGGAAGCCGGGTGGTGAGTAAGCTAGGGGCATAATGCCTTGTGGGTGTTGGGGTTCAAATGTCAGGTCGCAGGGAGGATCTGAGTCATGCTAAGCAGAGGCTAAGTCAAGGGGAATGTGGGCAGAGGTAGTCAACGAGGGGCAATGGAGATGAGGGGCGTGATTCCTTCAAGCTTGACCTCTAGGTTACAAGTTTGGTGGCTGGCCATGCACCTCGCCTCCACGACCACGGTCACAACATGAGCAAGGCAGGGGCCATGCAGGGGCATCTCGGAAGTCTCGGATGGAGGTCCCTTACGCTCGGGGGTTATGCGCATAAATTGTGGGTGACAGATTTGTTGCATTGTCAGAACCGTGGGATGAAGGCAATTCAGAAATTAACATTTTAGAAAATATGGTTTCTTGCTCCCACAACAGGTAAATCAGGAGGTAACTTTCCTTATCCAAGAAAAGCACAAAGATTTGTTTCAGACCAATGTTTGAAGGTGCTCGGAAGGTACATGGGTATTGTGGCTATGGTTCGAGCAACGATTACCAAGGGCCGCAAGAAGAGACTGCGAGGGAGCGAGGCCGAGGTTGAGTCGAGCACCGCGGACAAACGTTGGGGCAAGAAGCTCGTGGCCAACTTGATCCAGGAAGTGGCAGTTGCGTATGCAGGGAGCACCATAGGGGAAATCAAATAGCTCATAGCCGAACGGGGGGAAAATATAAATCGTCAAGCGAGGGTGGAGCCAACAGGCATAAAGGATTGGAAGATCGTGATTTCGGACTCGGGACACACCAAAGGTCAAGAGGCACAATAAAGATAGTCCATTTATCTGTATTAGCTCATGAAATGCCTTCTCGGCAAGGCCATGCAGAAAATATGGATGAATGTTGTCTAGGACTTTCCAAATTATAAATAGGACATTCAAAAACTACAATTTCAATTATAGAAGTAGGATGGCCACCTGGACCATATAGAGAAACATTTCCCATGCTTGTTCGTGCCGACTGAGATTCCAGGCTCCAAAGTGAAAGATCCAACCCCGGTGGCTTCGGCTTCCGCCGAACATGAGGAATAAAACGTTGCCTCTGAGTTCTTTTTTTTATTTGTTTTCATGCGGATAGATTTTAATTTACAGTTTACAGTCATATATATGTATAGACAACTAGAATATGGTTGTGGACATGACTATCAAGTTTATATAGCTTGGATAGAAAGAATAAGTATTTTTTGCTACTAGACAACTTAAACCGCGGTTAGGTGTTCAACAGACGTGGTTTCCCGCTAGGCAAGTTGAGACCACCTAACCAGGATATATGTGTGTAACTTGCTTACTTATTTTATAATGAACAAGAAGGATCTACCAAGCTTAACAAAAAAAAACTATCTTCTCAATTTATTAAACACCAAATTTCTAAGCTTAGTTTTGAATTTCCTTTATAGCCAAAACTCAAGCCATGAAAATAAATATAAGTTGATGTTTGTGAGACCTTTGCAATGTAACTAGAGTACTTGTATTTCAACAAGGTTCCAATAACTCCACTAGGTGTTTCTATGGTCTTCTTACCTATTTTATATTTGATTTGTACTTGATTTTTGAAGTGAAATAAATATCTATATGCCTTCCTCTTAACCTTTGTATGGTTGCAATAAAAACCTAATGCTATAAGGAAATAAATTCCAAGCATTTGAACTTCCACTTCAAGTTTAAATGAATGTCTAATAACTCATAGACTGTTCAATGCAATTTAAATGCTAGTCTTTATTGCACTTAGAAAAATATTTGAGATGTTGGCCTCGATATTTGGATTTATATTCTTAAAATCTTATCTTTATGGTATGTTAATATTGTATCTAAAATAACAAGGATTGGGAAAGTAAGGTGCAGATCCTACCATCTATTTGTTTCCTACAGAAGAGTTGTAGACTCTCTTATACTTTTGCAATTTGTAAGATTTTAAGATCATGGTGATCGTTTACAATGATAAATTAAAAGTTATAATTGGTAAATAATAATTTAAATTAAAATAAATTAGGAGAGTTTACACAATTTTATATATAATATTGATGAATATAATTAATAATTAAAATAAAATTATTTTATATATAATTTAATTTTTAATAAATTTAATGAAAATAACTCATAAATATTAAGTAACCAGTTATTATATAAATAAAAGAATCAATTATTAATATATTTTTAATAAGATATCTACTTCATTATAACTATATATTATAAAAAAATCAATTTAAAGTTTTCATGATTCATAGTGGAGTGTATATATAAATATCTCTCAATCTATATAAAATATTTATATGAAATAAAATATTAAAATATATAGTATTAAATAAATATTTACTTCTTTATAACTATCTTATTAATAAAAAATATCAATTTATAAGTTTTTATGGTTCATTGTAAACTGTATATATAAAATATTTCTTTTCAATTTATATGAAATATTTATATAACGACATAGATATTTATGTAAATAAAAATGCTTGTTAAATAAAAAATATTTTTATATAACTATTCATTAAATTGTTATATAATGCCACCGAAAATCCCTCAGCACAACGCAACTAACCTAGCTCCGCCACTCTCTTTCACAAAAAATCTAAACTAAAATTTCTGATTTTAAAAAACATTCTCTGAAAAAATAACCGTTAATTTTGGAAACCTCAATCCAACAGAACCGAAACGACCTCGATGAGAAAATAATAATAATAGTAACAACCAAATAGAGAAAATGAACCGCGCACCGCTACATTCGACTCAGCGCCGTCTACAAATCGTCTGCAATACAAACCCATACCGATCTGAAATTCCAAACCCAGGTACCTGAGGTACACAAAAAAAAAAATGGCGTGCTAAGCATAATTTGATATTGGATAATAAAAGGATTACCTATAATGAACGGAACCAGGCAAGAAAGGAAGTTAAATCTTAATCTTTCCAGAGAAAGCAAAACCCAAGAACACACCAGCAACAACAACAACGAAAACCCCTGCAAAACTATCAGTTGCAGAACAAGCGATCAAACAGGCCATTCCAAGAAATCAGGAGATTTTCACCGGAAAAACACACGCGAAAAACCATAAAAAAGCACATATACACAACTGTGAAAGAAAATACCGAACAAAGAAATCAAATCTGAAGTAACTCAAAGGGCATCCAACAGTAATTTCACCAGACTGGATGACGATGATGACTACAAACATATGTAATGGACATGTGCCCAGGGGAGATCTGCTCAATAGAATCGATAGCAACAACAAAACAAACCCTTAACCGAAGAGGAGGCCGAGAAATCATGAAAAAGTTCATGGAAGCAATCAGATACTCCACTCCACGAGAATCAACCACCAAGACATAAAACATGAAACATGCTCGCGCAAAGAATGCAAACGCCCACACAGAAATCAAAATAGCAGACTATGGGTACCCCTCCTTCTTCACTCCAGCTATCAGAATTACCCAAGCCCCCTTCCCCTCCATGAGTCAGAAAATTAGAAACGATTAATGAAACCCTGAAAACTACAGAGGAAAAAATCAGAGAAACAATAGAATCAAGGAAAGGCAGATACCAAGAAGTACTAGCACCGGAGGGTGAAGCGAAGGAGTACGGTAAGAAAATCCATGGGTGCAGCGAAGGGGTACCACGTACAGAAACGGAATAGAGGCCCCAATAATGGGAGAATGCAGCAGGAGAGATTTGAGGCACTCCAGAGTGGACGCATTCGTCACATGTGACCAGTAGCTCGCGATATCACACTCTCCCAAGGACTTGATACGTCGATGCTCTGCAACATGTGACCAACACATTCACCGCACATCAACTCCTGGAGATTCCCTCTATTCTTTCCTATCATTATCTGCAAATCATAAACTAAGCAAATTTTACAAATGTTATTTTGGTAAGGTTATGAACATTGATAGGAAATATTCGTTATGCTGCAGGCATAGATATTGTTTCCTTTTTTATTTTAGCATGTGATTTAACCCTGATTTAATGGGTTGAAACACAGATTTTTAGCTATTATTATTAGTAAGATCACCAAAACAATGAGAGTCCTATTGTAAAATACGGTGAAGCCTACAGTAAAGATTCAAGATTTAGGAGCGTTATTTACATTATGGAAAGTATATAACCGGTAAACAGAAAGAAAGTACATGATATTTAAAAATAATACATAACATAGAATATTTAAAGGTTTTTGTTAAGATCTATCTTTAATATTTGGGAGAGGATTCATCTTAAAAGTAACAACTTGCAAACTAAAAGAGCAATGCTACAATACAGAAGAACTCATGATACAGAGATGCTTTGTACAATGGGAGATGAGTTCCGTGAGGTGTGAGAAAGGTTCGTAGATGATAGGTGAAATCACGGTTGCATAGTGTGTGATATACCGTGACTGTAAATATGTCAATCCATACAAACAGCGCCTCTAGCTTTGTGTTTCGAATCGACTTGCAAAAATAAATTTATCTCTGAGGCGTCCTAAAAATATTAGAGATACAAGCAATAAAAAACAAGTCAATCACCAATGCTCTCCGTTTAGGAATTTGGAAGATTTCAAAAACCATGTTCATTGTGATGGCCTACATGTATCATAGAAATTATCACTAGAGCCTCACCATAAGATGAGATGAAATCGAAATTTGTTAAAAAGGACTAAATATAGAAAAAAAATTCATATCATTATAGAATTAAAGAATTAATATAACATATTAAAAATATTAATTGATTAATATCGTGGAGAATCCGCAATTGTTAGGGTTAGCTTTAGAAGCTACCATGACAACTTTGAGAGCAAGTTGAGTTGTCATTGAAGCATGAGAGTAATAGCTAGATGCAAGAATCCTTAGTGGCTAGGCTTACCTACTTGGGAGGAATATGCATACTATACTTTCAATTGGTAAAGGAGATTAATGTTGACACTATGTGGGGGTCTTAGCTATTGCTACCCTTAGATTCAAAACTTTGTTAAACTACATCAATAACACAATAAAGGAAGACAATAGTTGGGGTTTCCAGTTAGTATGGAAGCACTTAATATATCTAAGGAGCAATCCTTCGGTTCTCATCTCCAAAATGAAAAATCTATATGAGAAGCACATACTAGAAAGAGTAAATTCATTTCAACTTTTCAAGACATCCTTAAATTACAAATTTCACCTCTAAAGGAAAAAAACAAAGCCATCATGTTGAATGAACAAGATTTGATTGAGAAGTTTATAGGCATTTGACCCAACCATGAATTAGTTCAACTATAGACCCCAAAGAATTGAAATCTACCATGTCAACTTGTTATTGAAGTAATATATTTTTCTTATTTATAATTGAAAGTGAAAATGCCAAATATCATTTTTAAGTCAAGCCCATACTTCATGGGTTATAACAGAACATCTTATTGATATTGGAGCATTGATTTTGATCTAGATATTAAAATCTCAATAGGAGGAGGCCTAAGGTGCAGGATGCTTTCATAACCTTTCACTGGCTCGCAGTCAATGATGTTCTCCTGAGGAGAGTCCCGCTGAGTGCTGTCCTCGTCCTGATAATCCTCTTCCTACACCACCGAGGAAACTTTGAGAGCATCTTCCGCCAATCTACTCTGAGACGTATTGGCATTCTGAGAAGGCGATTGTTCCTTTAAGACTGCATCTGAGCTGGCGAGCTCATCTTCTTCCTCCGAGAAGATGACAGTGACTAAGGCAGAGATGAGCGGTTTGTTTAGCTTGCTTTTGAATTTGAACCTGGCAGAATGCAACGAACTGTTTAGGGAGGGACCAGACTCATCTGAGGTTAGCGAAGAAGGCGAGGCCATAGCTAACGGGGATATCCGACGAGGAGCAGGGTTGCCCCGCCCCCCCGGCCCTCCCCGGAATCCCGAATTGCTCCCGTGCTTGGGAATGCCCCGTCGACGGGGTGCCATGTTCAAACGAGACAACGTAATGAACAAGCTCAAAGACTAAGGGTACGGGAAAAGCGACTCAAAGCTTGAATGAACCCAGAAGGAAGACCAGACTGAAGAGTGCGAGACCCAGACTCTGAGCACAGCCGAGAAAGACCCGGCTAACTGACAATGCCCATCCACAACCGAGTGAACCCAATTCCCAACCCAGACACCTACAACAGGGGCGGAGACAGAGTATATGCCAAAGACTGACCTGAGACACGCAAAAGGCGAAATCTGAATTGGAGCGCTTAGCATCTGCGCAGAACAGCAGAATGGAATTCCTTATGGTAATCAACTGGGGACCATTCGGAGTCCAAGGCGGCTTCCCCTGAGAGCAGGACCACCAGAGGCGGCCATTGCGGCATACCTTAAGAGAACCAGAGCAAATGAAGATGTCTTCCCCTGAGAGCAGACACTCTACGGAATAACTGAAAAGAACCAGAGCGAATGAAACCAGAAGCTGGCGCTCCATCCTAATAACTTCTGTCTGCGTACCTTGGGCTCGTGCCTGCAATAAATAGTAATGAATTCCTTCCTCAGCCCGCCAAACCTCGCTTGTCTGTTGCCAGCTGCTGGCTGCGCATGCATAAGCAATAACACCTATTAATCACGTATTAAAGACACCCACATCCGGGTAATTGTGTGGCTATGTTGTTCAAAGATAAACAAAGTGTTTTCTAAAGGTCAGTGTATAATTAATAGAACATGCATTGTTAGATGATCCAAAAATACAATTTTATCATAGGTTATAAAATTAGAATAAAATTAGAATAAAATAATTATTAATTTAAGATATTAAATTAATAATTATTATTCTAGAATGTTTAATTATTTAATGGAGAATTTTAGAATTAGCATATTGTTGTAACTAGATATGACTCTCCAAATGTGTCGTATCTTAGGCTCTATTTTAGGAGATTAGTTAGCTAGTTGGTTTGAATAGCATTTATTGTAAATGGACACTTGTTATTTAATAAGTGATCCATAATTTGAGGTAGTTAGGACATGGAGCTTATAAATAGCTCATTGCAAGAGTGTTTGTGTTGTTCGTGTGTAAGCTCTTGCAATTCAATTATGTAATTATTTTTTTTCTGATTAATAAAATTATGTGTCTGAGGACACTTCTGCCATTATTGTGGTATCAGAGCTATGGTAATGCTGCAGTTGATTTGAGAAGGAGATTCCAGTAGTTGATGTGAAGAGGAGATTCCAGCTCTACAAGTTTGTGAAAACTCCATCGAATTAATCAGTGAATGATTGGTATGAAATTATCTAGTTTTGTGTTCAACAAAAAAAAAAATCCTTATTGATTTCAGATTTTTAATTTGCAAATCCGCTGTGTATTATTATTGGATTTCCTTTACTTCCATTGTGCAATGATCGTGGAGACACCCGTTCTTCACTTCCAAACTTCACTCTCTAAGTTTATTTCTGTGTTTTATTGAAATAAAATCACCGATGGAATTCCTGTATTTTAAGTTTTTTGTGCTTTAATTGCGCTGGTAAATCCACTGGTGCGTGGTGTTGTTCGAGCTCCAAAAGCGTGGAGTTGTGGGAGAGGAATTACATCGTATTTAAGAGGCGAATGCATCATTACAATCTGCAAAGAATTTTCCGGAGATGTTCTTCCGTTTGGATGACCAGCAACACAGCACGTTGTCGATGCCGCCTGAGGTATTGACTTTACAAGTTTTGATGTGAAAAAAAAAGCCAAATCTGTGATAAAGTCCATCTCGTTCTTTGGTGATTCCAGTCTTTACAATGCCTGGATGGACAGAATTCGCGGTCACATTGGCCTTCATTTCCTTCAGTTTCAAGGCAAGCTCTTTGGCGTGTAGGCAAAACAGCATTATCAAACAAATCAACACTCCAGCATTGAAAAATATTGTTCAGGTCACATTTGCCGTGCATTGCAGGAATTTTAAGGTGCGCCGGCCAAAGGAAAAACAGCGTTATCAAACAAATCAACGCTCTGGAGAAATACGGTGATTGTCATTTTTAATGGAACGTATGTAAAGACTTTTTTAAAGAGTGTTTGTAAAGTCTTTATAAATTTTAAGGAGATATAAGGGGTTTTGTAATTTTAGGCATATTACTTAAGTTTCCAAAATTAAAATCTTCACGTCATTTTTTTATAAATCACTTTTGGAAAGTGATTTGAATGTTTTATCCCATTGTTATGTAAAGTGATTATGAAGGTTTTTAAAAGTATTTTTTTTGGAGTGATAAGTGAGTGGGAGTAATAAGAGATTTTTTTTTGGGAGGAATAAGGTGAGCTTTAAAAGCTTTGTAATAGAGTGATGAGTGAGGTTTTAAGAGTTTTTTTAAAAAAAGCCTTGTAATGGAGTAATAAGGGAGCTGTTTTGCATGTTTTTGTAATAAGGAGGTTTATTTGAAATTTGTAAATTGGGGAGATAAGGTGTTTTGTTTTTTTTTTAAGAAGTTCAATTGGGATCATCAAATTGTAACTCAAAGTAATTTTTACTTTGAGGGGGGGTAATTCTTTTTCTGATTGTGCAAGGCACCATTGTAAAAGTCAAAATTTTGAAAGTTGCCCTGTAATAATTTGAGAAATTGACTAGAGCCAAGTGCAAAGCTCAGTCAATATTCTCTTGTTTTGACGACTATTCGTGGGTCAAGGCCAAGCCCCGATAGATCGTGTTTTTTTTTGCGTGGTGTGTTGTGTTGACTATCTTGTCCTTTCTGTTCTGCTTCTTGGTGCGTCTCTTCATCGCTAAAAATGTCTAAGTTGATTAACTTATTTTCTGATTCCGACAAACTAGAAGGCACCAAATCTTATAAAACGTGGCATCGTCTTATTGAAAGCACACTTATTTACAATGAATTATGGCAAGGAATATGTGATGGCGATGTTAAGCCGAATAAACCCACAAATGCAGATGCACTGGCCAAATGGGAAATCAAGAATGCTAAAGCCTTAGCTCTTATTAAATCGTCTGTAAATGATGAAATGTATGTACATATAGAGAATGCCACAGATGCATGGACTGCCTTGAAAACTTTTAAGGACCTCTTTGATACTCAGCCTGAATCAAAGAAGGTTGATCTACAATTAAAATTGTTGCAACAAAAAATAACTGAAGGTGGTGATGTTCTTGAATATCTCTCAAGACTTAAGAATATCAAGCAAAAGATTATTAATGCTGGTTTTCCCGCAATTGATGATAGCTTTATGGTCACAATTGTAATTGCTGGGCTTCCTTCTTCCTATACGCATTTTTTAGAGACTTTGCAAGTAACTGGGAAATTAGAAAAACTAAAGTTTGATGAACTTTGTGAAATGTTAAGTCGACATGATAAAACTTTTGGGAAGAAGACGAAAGTTGGTGAAGATGTTTTTCTCACAGAGGCCAGCACCAGTAAATCATCTTCAGATAGTTCTCGAGGAAGAGGCAGATGGAATCAGAATCAAGCAGCACAAAATAGAGGACGAAGCCAAAACAGAGGAAACAATTTTAACAGAGGAGGAAGAAATAATTTTCAAGGAAGAGGAAACAACCAAGGAAGAGGGAATTTTCAAGAACAAGGATATAATAATCAAGGAAGAGGAAGATCTCAAAATCGAAGTCAAAGCAGAGGCAGAGGACAATCTTCAGGAAGAGGAAGAGACTTAAGTCAAATTGTATGTCGAAGATGTAACAAAGTTGGCCATTATGCTGAAGATTGTCGCACTTCACTTAATAAAATTCCCAAGTTTCAGCAACCTTCAGCACAATTTGCAAACGACCAAGATGAAGATAGTTCCGAATATGTTTTTACTTCCTCCCCAACATTACAAATTTCATCTCAACTTAGAAGTGACTATGAAGATGCCTGGATCTTGGATTCCGGAGCAACTCAGCACATGACTTGTTGACGTGATTTTTTCTGGAATTTTCAAGAATGCCAACTTAATTCAATTATACAAAACATACTCCTTATGGAAAAGGAGTAGTGAAAGTTTTTCTCCCTGACATTGGAGAAAAATTGATTTCCAATGTATGGTATGTACCCAGTTTCAAGAAAAATTTGCTCTCCTTAGTCACGATTCGACAAGCGGGACATCAGGTGGTTATGGAAGATGGTTTAGTGAAGATTAATTCAATGAAACAGAACTTGAAA
>APFE031577859.1:0-22487 GCA_000404065.3 Pinus taeda
GGAGAAAGCTATCATTTGTATTATTTCACTGTAATCTCTGCAATTTTTGGCTAAGGAAGACCAGGGTTTTGCAGCCTCTTGGGATTCCTGTGGACTCATGCATTGATGGTGTGTTTCTCAATGTTCTTGTAAGCTTTGTTATGTGATTCATTTCCTTTCTTTACTTCTGCACATTAAACAAATGAAGTGTTAAAGTAAGAATTCATGCTTGCCATGCTTTGCTTTTAAATTTGTTTAATTTCAATGTTTTCTACTGTCTAAAGAGAATTCAAAATTATTGTTTGCTCTCTTTAGCTCTCTTTATTTCATTCTTGACCATCCACTTCAGTTAAAGGCATCAACACTGTCTCCTACCTCACCCCAAGGAACCCCCTGCAGAAACTATGTCCCATCCCCGCACCCAAGATTGCCCTCTCCTCAATTTGCCACCAAAAACCCAAAAACCCCAAAATTAAAGTAGATTTTTATGTTCAGATTGATTTGATAGGTTAATAACAGAGAATATATTCAAAAAAAGTCCATCAAGCACTTTGGATCTCACCTCTCCCTCAGTGGAATTATGAGCTAGGACCAAGGTGACCTTGTTGCCACCAAAAACACTGTCTTTGCTTGACCATGCAAGTATTAGTGTTGGATTCTTAGTTGTTGAACTTGATATCAGTTTTGGTTGCATGCTTAGGTTTATGATTGCTCAATTACATAGTTACTTCATATGATTTCGCTGCAAATAGACTTCTATTCATTTCCTTTGTTGTTATTTAGGTCAAATTAGGTCAAAGTAATTAGGTTCTTGATTTTCCAAGTCTTCATTTGTCAAATTCGAAAAACAACTTGCAAAGCACCTGTTATCCTTCTTTATCTACCCATACTCCATCAAATCCACCTACTCCTCCCTCCACTTAGAACCCTTACCTTACATTTTCCTCATTCGCTTACTTTGCCATGATTCTCATCTTCTTGTGCAACATTGTTTCATCCCTCCTTGAACAAATCTCACCATCTGCGCCACTCCTCAACTCCATCCTCCAAGTCTTGAACTCCCCTACACTCCTATTTCACCTCCATACTCGTTCCTCCACCTTTTTCCCTCCATCCATTCTCCAAAATCCTCTTTTTGGAACATCCTGTAGAAAATTACAGAACATCCTGTAGAAATTCCAGAACATCTTGTAGAACCCCTGCAGACTTCCTATAGAAGCTCACAAAAGCAATTTCTTGAGATCCGATCATAGTGAAACTCTCAGGAAGGGTGTTAGGGACCTCTTAGGACCTCTTCTAACCTTCCCAACCTCCTGCAACCATTTTCTCTCACCGATCCACCTCTGCACAATAAAAAACAGTAAAAGCACATGCATAATAATCCTACAAAATCATTCAAAAATACAAAATGATGTTTTCTTCAGATTTCATTATAAAAGTAGCTTAGACACATGCATTTTACCTTCCGAAGTCAATGACATCTCATTCAGTAGCTTGCATCTTCCTTCTTGCATTAGTAGGACTAGCTGGTAGAATTAAGGTTTGCTAGGGTTTGTGTTTCTTTTTGGCTTTTAGTTTCTTTCCACGAGTAGATTAGCTTCCTTTGAGTTAGATTTCATCCATCAGTTAAAAAGCTTCTTCTAAGAGCTCATAGAAGTTGGCTTAAGCTCCTAGTGGACTTGTGCCAGCTAACCAAGTGACAGTTGCGGCAAGAGCTAGTACTTGTGCATACAACAACGTCGCTTCCAAGTTTGTTACGAACTACCGGGTCTATAAAATTAAAGAAGGGAGTCCCAGGAGTTGCAGTGTTATTGGTGCAACACTCGGGCCCACCAGCAGATAGGAGAAGGAAGTGCAGGGAGAATAGGTACAACAGGGGGCGCAACTTGTGAAGATGGATGAAACAACGCCCGTAAATGCAGTGGACTCATCAGAACATTTGGCATCTGGCAAACATGGTGAACCATCGCAAGAGCAGGAATTTTCTCAGGAGATATAGCGAGCACATGAATAGATAGATACAGATATGGAGCAACAGGAGTTAGAGCAAGACATTGACCTCAAGCCTCACCAGTAAGAGGTCAACCCACCAACTTCACCGCATCCAGAATATGATCAACTCCCAAGCGACCAAGGAGACACTGAGATGCTTGGAGATCACCCGGAAGGAGAGATGCACAACATCTCATTCGACGAGTCTGAACATAGAGTTGTGCAATCTCGTAGAGAGTCAACTCCAAAAGATCATACATCTCTTGCACAATATGAGGAATGAGTGATTGTGTCTGACGTGCACAAACATACAACAGCATTGGCTGATGCTACTAGAGCATATGCCGAAGCCACTAGCTCGAGGGTTCACTTTCTGATAGCTAAGAAGGAGCAGATGGCGAAGGAGCTACAGACGGCCAAGCAAGGAGGAGAATTGGTTACAGCATCCACCCAAGCAGAATTGAAGAAGGAAATACCAGATGAAGTATTTTCCCTTGACACAATCATGCGGTTGTTGTATCCCAAGTTTGGTACCGTGCATAAGGCATTCGTCCATTTTAATGGATGGCAACAATGATGTGCTAGAAGAGCACATATCTTGTCAAACATGCATGCTGTTGTTGATTACATGCAAACATGGTCAATGAGATACAAGGGAGCCCCACTTCACTTGCCTAAGATGATGAAGCCTAGAGCAGTCGAGTTGAAGGCACGCATCTGAAGTTAGATCCGGAACTATGAAGAGTTCTCGCAGCTCATCACTTCTCTGCAAGCTTCCCATGCATGTGTATTCAAGAGTATGGATGTTGTTGTGTGCACACATGCGATCCCATCTATTGGGAATCTCACCCAGGCGAAGACAAAGGCACAGGTCGGACTAGAGCTCGACTCGTACTTTGACGATTTGATGCACATAACCACCAGCCTAGACTTGTCCATCAGTGCAGACACCATGCACAATTATGTTGCTGGTCTGGCCGCGCTGAAGATAATGATCCGCATTCTATCAAACGATTTGTACAAAGGATAACAAGCAGTGTACGCAAATGCCATGGAGGCAAGAGTCAGGTTCCAGAAATATGTTACATCAGAGTACACGGGCACCATCGCGGACTACCAATCTTAGCATCAGTTCGCTACTGTCGACCACCGTGAGGATGTCGAAGAGTTGGTCTTCCAACTGTTGTCTGAGTCATAGTGATGTCTTGCATGTCTTTCTCAAGCCATTTTGTCTCAGATGGGTACATGTGCATTGTAATGTAACGTCTTGTCAAGTGTAAGTTCAAGTGTCGATAGTTGGATGTAACAGTCATAGAGTAGATGAAGAGTCATGAGGGTAGATGAACTATCACAAAGGGGAATGTCAAGGGTCACCCCACTCTTTGCTATAAATAGTCCCTCATAACTCATTGTAAAAGCTTTTGGTCAACCAAGCTTTGATAGGAGTATCTTAGAGAAAGCTTGGACAGTATTGTAACGTGCCTTGGCTTCTCTACTGCTCAGATCTAGTATATCTCTTTGGAGGAGCAGGTGATTGTGGCTGTAACATTCCGCTATCGGAACTAGTGGTTGGACATGGATGTATTGTATGACGGAACTTACACTTCTTAATAGTACAGAGCCAGCATGTTTCACGCATATGTGTATTGTATTCTAGCTATTTGGTTAACTGTAAATGATATATGTATTTGTTTTCTTACGCATGCATGTATGGACTATTCTATATAAGTGTGTATGAATCTTTCTTAAATGTGATGTTGGTTTAACCATCACTTTGGATTTCTCACTAACCTGCGTTCCATGTTGTGATGTATCTTTGCTTGTGTGTTCCCTTCCATATCGCGTACTATTACAAGTTTCCATTGGGCGCACTCACCTCACCCTTAGTGTGTTAGAACCTCTCATGCACCTTCCTTGACTTACTGCAACTGTCACACCCTTGCTACCAACAAGGACATATTACTTGGCTCTGTGCGAAACTGCAGTCAAGGAATTATCGTACGATCCACTGCCAGGACTCCTACACCAAATGGTCTGAGGTCTAATTGGGACTTCTTACTAGGGAGATCCCCTGACATGTTGGCGGGTTCAACATCGTCAACACATTCTTATATTGGTTGACCTTTTTTTGAATATCTTCCACTACCTCACAAGCTTGAGAAAACTTAGAAAGCAAGCACCACAATTTAGAGCTTTTATGGGCTTGCCATCTTAGTACATCCACTAGTAAGAACATTGTTAGGAATGACCACAATCTCTCCACATTTCTATTCACTAATTTATCAATTGAACAATTTTAAGAAAAATTAAAGATAATTAATCTAGTTGCGATTCTTTAATTTTCATTCTTTAAATGTAGTGATGAACATTAGCTAGTTTGGTGTAGGGTGTCTAAAAACATGAATGTGAGCAACAAACCTAGAAGCTTTGTAGGGACACTCTAGCAGAGAATTTGTGGGGATTCTTCAACTTTAAGTTCCTTCACTCGCAAGAAAACAAATATTGTGACCCCTTAGAGTGAATTTCCACTCAGTAGCTTGGAATTGTTTAATTGGAATGGATGATTTGAAAAAAATTCTACAAAGGAAGGTCTAGAAATCAACCATAAACAAACATGCTTCAAGAAAACAAATCTTGCACCCCTTTAACAACTAGTTTATTTCTACTAGCCTGGAATTGTTCAAGTAACTTGATATTGGCACTTTCAAGGTCTCTTGGTGCATGGTGCCAATGGATTTTGTATCTCTTGTAGCTTGCAACAAAGTGATTAGGCATTGTTTGGGGATAATCCCTTGTGAATGCTTCAAGTAGAGATAGTATTTTTATAAACATCAAATTATTTCATAATTGACAAGCTATAGGAATTTTTATGTAAACGTTAATACTTATGAAGTTGAATATTATGAAGTGGAAATTATAATGTTAGGAGGAATACATGGAATAATGGGTTGCAAATTTCTCTTGTGTAAGTCCTTGAATGTTCATAGTCTCTAGAGTTCTCTTTGCATATGATACCTCTATGTCCCATGAGATAACACTGGTATATATTTCACGAGGCAAATGCCTAATGTTTTAGCTTCCCCTTGACCTCCTAATATAGCAATGTCTCAACCTTAAGAATAGGAAGTTTATTTTTCTCTTACGGGTTTACATCTGATTTTAGTAAAAGTTATCTACCCCTCGATTGATAGGTCTCAAATTACACAATCACCCCACTATTTGTTTCCTCTATTATTGTCAATGCTTAGTATAAATAAATTTAATCTAGCTACATGCAATGTTGATTGCTTTTTAACATTGCTACATGCAAAGTGTTTGACTGCTTGCTTACTCTCTTCCAAGCTACATGCAAGTGCTCATGATATCTGTTAGTTGTCTCATTACATACACATAGGTATCAAAATCCTTGATATTCATTACTATTAAACATACTGCAAATACCTATTGAGCATCTCTTCATGAAAGAATAGATTCCCCAAGTCTATAAATTAACAAGTTGATTCCTAGTTGAACCGATTACATTAAGCCCATGTAGCAAGGAAAAGGAGGTGGTTTAGACCAAAATCCAAATGGGACATGCCCTACTTCTCATTCTTTCTCTCTTTGGGAAAGAGGAAATAACACAAATAAGAGGAAGATAGTGAAAGGGAAAAAATCTTGTGATGTGCAATTTGATGCATAAGCTAGAAACTAGGTCCATGAATTCAACATCCATATCACTATCATACTTGCAATCATGAAATTCAAAAAACATGTAGATAATATGATTGCTTCAAATCTGCAACAATAATATCAGGATACTTATATCTTCTATCTCTATAATGAACCTTTATGTTTAACCATTTCTCAGTCAAGCCTATAGTAGTGCATAGGTTGTAAGCCACTATGACCATGATGTAATGCACAAGCCATGGCTCCCCTATGGATGTCACATTCCCACGAAACCCAACTAATACAACATAAAAGGATAGAAGTGATGAATTCCACTTGAAAAAAAAAATGAATGCTTAGTGTCATTTTTCGCAAATCATTATCATGCTTGTGTGATGAAAATATTACACAAATAGTTTCCTCTCATCTTATTTTATTTGTGCATTATTCACAATATTGCATGTAAATTTGACATTCCACATGTATAAGTATATGGTGGTGTGATAAGCTTACTTCACTCTATTCAGAAAATTTTTATTTCTTAGCAATTATGTTTATTTGAATTTTTGAATGAATTTACAATCATTACTATTGAATATGTTATATGCTAACCGAAAATAAAAATCAATGACTCCTTATATTAATCTCCATATTTTAGCTATACTTGCTCTTACACCCATACCTATCACAATCATCTCCTTTTAAAAAAGCATCCCCTAAATTATAAGGTTTCTCATGCATCTAATTAATCGAACACCATAGGATTTGAATAAATCTCTCTCTAATCCATTTCAATTACAAAAAGATAACAAAAGAGATAAATCTCTTTATAATCCATTGCAATTAAACCCCTCCCTAATTCTTCAACAATAAAAAACATTAAATACTTGCATTCCCAATAACCATCCCTAATAATTATACTATCAATAACCATCATGGGGGATGCTCCTCCTTTTTCATGTTTATCGAAAATCGTGTTAGGATTTGCATTTTAGATTTGGAATCCCCGTAAAATAAATACCAAATCGAATGGTGATTTATCATAATTCAATGTGACATGAAACTTATTTATTTTCTTCCATTTAATGCTAGGTTGCTTCTACCTGTCATTATTGACTTTGTCATTGACAATGACTTGCATAAATATTTTAATCATTACCTGCAATGTTATTCACACGTGTGATTTCGTTAATCACACGTGTGATTGATTTTGATGGCTTGTAAGCATATCTTATCCATTGCTACACGTTGGATTACTTGTCAATCACACGTGTGATTTTGATTGCTTGTAAGCATATCTTATCCATTGCTACACGTTGGATTACTTGCCTACTTTTCCCTAGTTACAAGCAAGTGTTCATGATACCTATGAATTGTCACATTACATACACAGATGTTATAATCTTTTAGGTTCATTGCTAATATAATGATTGCAAATGCCCACTATGTTATAGTACTTGTATTTTACTATTTTGGATTAAATGTAATTACTTGGAACAACAATTTGACATGGACATGGTTAGTTGGTGGAGCATCATCTCTATAAATATAATACTTAGGTATTGGAACAACAATTTGACAGGGTTAGTTGTATATATATCATCTTTTTATATATATATATAATAATGTTATATATATATAATAATATATATATTATAAAACTGTTGAGTGTTTTTAATTTAGGATTTCATGATTTTAGGATTTCATGAGGTTATTTTTCCTCAATAGTATTTAATAAAATACTAAAATTTTATTGCGATGATTAATTTTATTTAGATTTTAGTGTATTTAATTATTGTTTTTATGTTTAAATATATGGAATAATTGAAATGTAAAAAATATAAAACAAATTAAAAGCATATACACATTCCATAAAAAAGTACAAAATCTATCCTGGGAAACTCATATGCGACTTAGTTAGAAATGAGACCACTTTATTTTTTTTTTCTCTAGTATGGAAATATGCAAATACAAAGAAAGAGGTACTCTTTTTGGAGTTACCTAAGACACGTGGCTAGATAACCATCTATGGTTACGTTTTTTTACTACCTCAACCCTCAATTAGAGTTATAGTTTGGACCTTCTAGAATCTTCTTGAAATTACACATGTGGCTAGCCCCATATGGATTATTAATGATGATTGGAGTGGCATCTTTTCATACCATGGTGGTAAACATTGTAGGTCAACTTAAGGGAGGCATAACTTTTGCATAGGAGCTTTGATTGACATGATTATTGCATCATTGGAAAGACCTTTGAGCGTAGATCAATATCAAGGGGTCCAAGCTAAATCTAGGAAATTTTGTACCCTAAATAATAATAATTGATGCCTCAAAATATCCCTAGAAGGTGTCAAACCCCAAATTTCCAAACTCGGACTTGCCACTAAAATAAACCTGCCAGCTAATCCCTCCAAATTTTTTTCCAGTTTGAAAACATCGAGATAAATGACAAATAATATAATGATCCACTTTGGATCAAGTATGATTGTGCTTTTGTTTAGGTTTTAAATGGAATAAATATGGCATCTAATAAATAACTCAATGTATTCATATATGCAAATGACCTCTAATATTCTTCGTTAGTTGTGTGTATAGATTATGCCATGGGACATGAAGGGATTTGTTTTGTTTGAATTTTAAAGATTAATTTATTTAATGTGGATTTTAAAGAGTGTCTCTCAAAACTCATTGCAATATATAACAATAGGATTAATATTAAGAAGGAAATCATTTGTGATCTTCAATTACCTTTTAATTATGTATTAGAAAATTGGGGAACTATTTATGTAATTGTCAATTTGGTGTTCATATGAACTCGCAAATTGTCATGCATCGAATATGCTAATACAACAACCTCAATTTTTTTATGAGTTTGTAGTATTCTAAATGAATGTCACAGAGAAAGATATTAAAGTTCTTTCATAAGTCACCGAGAAAATCGAACTACACTTGCACAAATGAAATGGCACACTTTTACCTAGTGGGCTTAAGAATCTTATTTTTGTAACCCCCAGCACAGGTAGAATTATTAATCTAAGTTGCAGGAAAGGAAATAATATTTCTCTACCTAGTAGACTTAGGAAGCTTGTTGTTATAACCCCCAACACTAGTAGAATACATCACATAGGTAGGAAGTAAATCACACAGGTATCAAAGAGGTGGCATGCTCAAGGATTAGATGGCCCTAAATTCTGTAAAAAAGATGCACATGAGAAGTAATTATAGCAGGCAACAATATAAATGAATTAATTTAAACCACAAGTTGTAATGTAGAATATTCAAACCATAATTATGCTATAAGGAATCTAATTACAAATAAAAATAATAAATGCAATTTCTGTAAACTGAAGTGAAGAGACAAAGTATTTGAAAATAGAGTAAACACATTGATCCTAAAAATAAATTATTGTACTTGTATAATTAGTGATTTGCATCAATGTAAGAAAATAGAACAATTGCTAAGCTAATTGAAAAGTAAATAAATATTGGAAGTTAAATTATATAGTTACAAGAATTACTTGGATAAGGAAGGGGAAATACCTCCTTAAGAGAGGCACTGGTTATAAGAGTAGCATAATGCTAATTAATAACCACACCATTTAGGCATATGAAATGGAAATGAGACTCAGGCTTATATTAATAATTCAAAATGTAGATTACAAGCAAAGCTTTTCTCTATCCTTTCTCTCCCCTTTTTCATGGCTCTAGTAAAGATAGGTTTTTATAATGTTACTTTATGTCTTAAATTAACTAGGAAATCAAGCGACAACCATGAGAATCTAATGATTCTCAAGTAGTTTCTCTCAATTACAACAATTTCTCAAAAATAATACAAAAGACCAAACAATGTTGACTCTCTTAGCTTCAAAATAGTTGGAAGATGGGTCACTTTTATGAGTTGGATGATCCTTGGTCTCTGTCACTTTCCTTTGCTAGGTACACAAGTTGTTGGTAAATCAATTGTTGACAATGGAGGCCGACCAATTGTTGAGTTGTGCCAGCTTCTTGGGAGTTGTAGTAGATATGTGCAATAGATAGGTATCAGTGTGTTGCAACAAAAATTTCCAAGTGAGTTGCAACATCAGTCCAAAGTGATTCATAGTGCAAGATGAGTGTGATGTAGCATCAAGCAAAGAGTGTTGCAACATTGGTTCCAAGGCATGTTGAAACATTTTCATTACAAATTTGAACATGTCACAACATCGTGTTGCATTAAAGCTTTTGTATGCCATCATGTTGTAGTAGTAAGGATACAATTGTGTTGCAATAGTGTGCTCAAGGGAGTTGCAACACCACAGGAGCGTTGCAACAATAGGTCTTGGTGATGTCTCAAAAACCTATGGGAGTTGCAATAATGTAGGGGTGTTGCAACACATGTTATAGTGATATGATGGTGTTGCTACAACACAAAGGTGTTGCAACAACACTAGGAGTATTGCAACAACTATACCTGCATAACCCTCGAGAAGTATTTTCTCATGGTTTTCCACACGTTAACACAAAGAGGTAAATTCTTCCTTAAATACGCAAGAATAAACACTAAAATGGCATAACTAAAATATAATTATGCCTTGATCAGAAATTCATTCTTGCAAGAAAAAAGGGTGATGAAATGACTTGGAAATGGAAAAATATGTGCAAAAAGTTATTAGACACATGGAAAAAAGATGTCAATTTGGGAACTTGTCATCTCCCCCCATCCAAAATTGTTGCATGTACCTATAACACTAGGTATTCAGTATGACTCTAAGAGGTTTTGGATACCATGGAGATTGCTAATACAATATTCAATCTTCCTTGCTTCGTGGGAATGAACATAAGATCTTCTTTCTTCAACCTGCTTCCAACAAGAAAGCTCTTCATTCCTGGAACTATTGTAGTGTCTCTGATAACCTGTGGAAGGTAGCCAAATCATTGAGTAGTGGAAGTTGAGGCCTACCGAATGGTTACAAATTTATCCATGCATTTAATATATCAATGCACTCAACCCCCCCGACCCTTGGGAGTTTGCTTGGAAAGCTTATAAAAATATAAGGTAAATGTGAGGACAATTAGGTCATATGTTCAAATCCCTGGTTGATTTCCCATGGCCATGTGGCACAATTTATCTAATGGTTATATTGGTAGAAGTTGTAATCACGCCTATGCCATGCAAGTATGAGATTGACATCTTTGTTGATTCCTCTCTCTCTCTCTATCTAGGTGTGTGTGTAATATGTATATGTACATGTATGTATGTATGTATATCATTGCACTATCTTCAAATCTACTGGAAGGTTACTATAGTTGAATGGATCCTTCTTTCATATGTTTTATGTCTCTTACTCCTAGTGCTGAGTGAAATTTTCTACAACTAACTTTAATAATTTCTCAATTTGTGCTCTGCAATGATTAACGACATCTTGCTTGTTTTGGGCTATAAACTTTGTATGTTGTGGGGAGTTCACTTGGTTGTAATGTGTAAGGACAACATCCTTAAGCCTTCATCCATAAATTTCATTTGAAGTTATTCTTTGCCACTTTATAAGAAATTTACTAGTCAATATGGTTATTCAAGTAATATGCAAAAGATCTTAGATGAACATCTCTTGCAAAATATTTTGGGTTTTAATTTGGGTCATGGTGCAACAAAATATTATGTCGGTATAACTCACACAATAGGTTATTTTCATCATTAATGCATGCATAGTAGGCTTCTAGGAATGTGATTAGGGAGGTGATTTCATATGGTTTAGAGGTCATGTTGTATTTCCTATTAAACATGACATGTTTCTCTTGTAAGTACATGTTGTACATAGGAAAAGTATCACTACAAATAAGTACAGATTCTACCAATATCCCATGTCGAATATTTTTTATTTTTATCTTTTCCACATTATTTTAGAGTTCAATGGTTTCTCAACATATTTATTCATTTCCTTCCTCCATTGATCCCATTTGGGTCTATGGGCTTCTAAGTCTTTTGTTGATCTCTCCATAAGGTATCTAGCAATCTATTGATACTCCTTGTCATGAATTATTCCCTCTTTATAGGTAGCCATCACTCCATTCCAATTATCTTCCTTAGCCTTATCCCATTGGTCTTGAAGGTTTACCTAAACAATTTGATCCTTCCTCAAAATAGGATTTGTTAAAGTGGAAATTTCTAATAATTCATGTTCTTCATTCTCCATTTGAATAACTCTCTCTCTGTCAGTTTTCTCTTTTATGTGTTTTTGTTTGGGATGTATCCCTTGTCAAACAAAGAGATTCATGTTTATCATTTCTGTTAAGGAAGCTTGCTTCCTGAGAATGGAAATCTAGTCCCTCAAAGGATTAGCTTTCTCTCAATTTAGTTTCTAAAAGTTTGACTTTGTTTTACAACTCTTTGTTCTTTCTCTCCAAATTTATATTTCACCTGATAACAGATGAATACAAGGGTGTAAGAGAAAATGCACCTACTAACTTCTTCTTTTTGGGCTTGTAATTTTTCTTTAGGCTTTGAGTGAAATCTCTAATATACTAGGATGCAACCTTCTCTTTCACCTCTATTTCAATGTGTTCTTTATCTACCTTTCCCTCTTGAGTTGCATCAAATTCAATTCCTAGGTCTTCCCTTATTGGTTCTTGTGGTTCAACAAGTTCTTATTTTTCTTCAGTTACCCCTACTAGTTCTTATGTGGTAGTTGGGGATATCACCTTTTATTCCTTCTATGTTATAACAAAAACCTCCTCTACAATTGGAGTTGTAGTAGTTGTTTCCTCTTCAACCTCACCCCTACCAATTTAGTGTTGCAATAGGGGTTGCGATTTTCTCTTCAACTTCCACCCCTACTAGTTCTCATGTTACAACAAAGGTTGTGATTTCCTTGTCAATTTGTGTTGTATCATGAGGAATTTCACTTCTCCTATATTGTACCTAGTCCTCCTTTTTTCAATATGGACACATATGCATGCCTCATAGTCATCCTCCTCAGCCATTTTGTTGGACATCTAATACCTATAATTTTCAAGTCACTTTCAAGGATTTTTACTTCCTTTGTCTCGTGTGGCCACATGTCAACATTAGCCCCTACTTCTAACACTTCAATAGTTGTAGCAAAGGGTTCCCTCATTGTTGTATCTATAGCAAAAAATGATGGAGTTGTGGTAGAGTGTTCTCCTAATGTTGCAGCAACAACAACAAGTGATGGAGTTACATTAGCTAGTTCTTGAACCAATAGTGTAGGTGCACCTCTACTCTGACCCTCAATAGTCTCACTACTTCAACCTAGGTTCAACCCTATCACTAGAGGGTGTGCTCGAATAATAGTTTGATCGATTCATGGTGTGATAGGTCATCCTTAGGCATCTTTCACTTTTTCACATTGACCTCCATTTCCTTAAGTGTCCTCCATAGAAAGTATAGCATATTGATAAATCTTTGATGCCTTAAGTGATCTAGTAGCCTTAGATGATGCTAGTATATGACTCCATGGTCCCCCTCACAGGTAAAGTACCTCTAGAAAAGAAGATTTATGTCTTCCCACAGTGTTGGCAGATATTTTCTGTCAAAACCACTTACTTTTCTTTTTTTTTGTCTTCACCCACTTGTACCACTGCCCCTTTTACCATAGTTCAATAATTTTGAAGGTTGAGCACACATTGTAATGCCACATCATCATTCTATCCCTATAGTCTCTCGACATAACTAACACAACTTATAGCTTGAAAATTTTCCCATGTGTTCTCATAAGCTTACAAAAAAGGGTCTTTGAGGGTTCTTCATGGTTTAGTGAACCCCCTAGTTTTCCTCACTCAATGCTTAGGCAAACTATTGGTTTCACAGTTCAAATGATAGTTTGTTTGGTGATACTTCATAATAATGGAAAGGTAATGATGGGACAATGGAATATGTTATTTATTTGGTTATGGTGGTAGTGGAATGTAATAAATGAAATATTTTCAAAGTACATTTGATCAAGAAAATTAATGTCATTCATTGTGTAAAAGGAAATACATACATATGTGCTTATTGTGAGTTTTCCTCCAAGCTAGCAGTTGAAATTTGTCACATTCTTCATCCCTTAATGATGTCACCTTATATTACGAAATGTTTTTCATCCATGATGGTGGGCATGTTGTAGAAATGATGCTACAACATTATGTGTTGTAATTCCTGTTACAGGAAAATTTGGGCACATCAACCCTGACTTCTAGATCTATATTATTAGGGTCCATCAACCCCTAATTCAGTTGTTTTCATTCCCCACTGAAGTTAACCTACATCATGCTTACTTCCCAAGAGTTTCATGACACCATTCATCCAAAAAATTCCCCTAAGGGGATCAACACAGGTGGCCTTCTATCTGGATGCAATGCATTACAGGAACTACATTGTCTAGGTGTTATGCATCACACCTAAACTTTGTTCTACTTGCGCTGAGCAAGATCCGTCAAATTTTTGAAATGAATCCATTGGATTCCTCATCCAATGGATGATTTTGGAGGTTTCTAGAAGGACAGAGCTTAGTTTTGGATGAGGAAGGAGATGAATGAACCTTAATCAATTATCCCTTCCTCCATGGAACCACTTCCCAATTTGGCAAAGCATTCATGAGGGCCATTAATGTTGTAACCTCCTCCATTCAGCTATAAAAGGACCTAGCATTCAAAGGTTGGTCTAGGTTGGAACTTCTGGAGCTAAGGAAATGTTGTTTGAATGAGATTAGTAGAGAGAGTAATGTTATCATGTCAAATTGTTGTTTCATGAGGAGAGAAGGGTTTGAAGCTAGAAGGATGACACTGAATCGAGCATGCATCTACATGGTTTGTAATATTTCCTTCTATTAATAAAGAGTTCTATGCTTTTTCCTATTCATGTGTTATGTGATGTATATTGTACTTTCAGTTCCATAATATGTTTAGTTAACCGATCCATATGTATGCTTTGATGGTTTTTTGTCCCGGCTTGTGTGCAGGTACCTTCCAAGCGAGTTAAGCACGAAAGGGAGCAGTGAAAGTGATCAAAGGGAAGAAGGATTGAGCGAGAGATATAGGTTGGTTCTTTTGTTCCTCTTTCTTTTATCTATTAGCTATAGGAAAAGTAATGGAATTACTTTAGCTATTGTTCTAGACTTTCTACTAGGTCTAGGGGTTAGTCGTTTGAAGGAACATTAAATTTTCCCATAACAAAATGGAAACTCCACTGGGGAGCGATCCTATCCCTTATAGTAGCTTATCAGTCTCTTAAAACACTTTGACATACTTTTCTTTCTGTTGTTCATCGAATTCAAGTTCAATTCGCTGAAGATTGAGTCAATTTTGAGTATAAAATTGTCATTCTGTAATCAGCACACCTCTGTAACTGACATAGTGCACTGCATTGCACCCTCTGCATAGAGACAGTGAGATGCATCGCACTGTCCCTCACTCTGGCCTACACTGATCCCTTTAGGATCAGTTTTCCCATCTAGGAGCTGAAACCTTAAGTCAATTTTCAGTTGTTTGAATTGTCTGTTGGATTTAGATGAGGTATTGTCTCTGAAAATAGTCTTTGTTTTCTTGTTTTGACCTAATATGTAATGACCAGCAAAACTGAAATACAAGAACCATAAAAATTTTGAATACCTACCTGAACTGTTGTGCGCTGATCTGTTGTCTGCTCTTGTTCTCTTGTTGTCTTCTCCTGTTGAAGCTGATTCGATTACTGGGAAACCAATTCCTCCCAGCCAATCCAACAAGTGTCTCACCGAAGCTCACTGCCCCCGTGCCCAGAACCTCAGATCAATGCAAGCTCTTCATTCCTCGAGTCTCCTTCTACCCTCTGTCCTCCTCTGTGTTTTTCCTCCGTTCTCTTCGCCGCCCTTCCTCTATTCTTTCCAGCAGTTTATAACTACGGGTTTGGCAGTGGCCACCCTCCCGCCTGCAACCACCGCCTCCCCTTATGCTGCCATGCTTCTGTCCACGTCTCTCAGACCATAAGCTAATACTTGAGTTCATTACAAATCATCCCTTTATTACATGGTCTTGCCTTTAAATCCTATTACGTTTAGTTAATTGATTTTGGTATTTAAATTTTAGATTTATAAAGTTTGGTTTGTATTTTTGATATAAGGTTTGATTTATATCTAAATATAAAGTTTATTAATATTATTTTAAATATAAAGTTTATTAATATTATTTTAAATATAAAGTTTATAACTTTATATTAGTTAATTATTTTTATTATTTCTTAACTTTTATAGATGGGTTGTTACACTCCCTCTTCAGAAAACTTTGTCCCGAAGTTAGAGTTTTATCTTATCTGATTACTTATGATAGTAATTAGTACCCCTCTCTTAGGTTTAAAATTTTATTCTAATATCAAGAGACTAAAAACAAAATTAGAGTTTTAGGTTTATGATTTTAATGAACATAGCCTGCTCCATCCCAGTCCCCAAGCTATTCTAAAATCAACCTATCCTTCTTAATCTCTTCTGCTCCCATCCTATCTGTCCTCTACTGGAGTATGCCATGGCGTCAGTTTTACTGACCCAACCATTCATAAACTCTAAGGTGACAGCGTCGGTTATACTGACCTGATTCCCAGTAGGCATTCGACAGTCATCATCACACGTCTAGGGGAGCGTGACTCGCACAGTCCTCCCATGACTTCAGGGTTCGGAGGATAAACGATGGGAAACACCTCCACCTCTCGTCGTAGAAATTAGGGTGAACACCCTATCATAGAATCACTTGGAGCTTTAATTGTTCTGAGGTTCTGTCATCACATGGTCATCCCGGTAATCGAATCATATACTTTCATCTGCAATTATACACTCACTCATGCATTCGGAAAATGTGCGTCAGCATATTCAAAATAACTCATGTATTATTCAGTATAACATATTTTTATCATTTTCTATGAATGTCTTTTGAATTCCATCTAAAATGTAGTCATTCCCTGAGTTCTATTGATCATATTGACATGTAAAAAATAAAACAAATTTACAATATCTAAATTTCTATTAGAAGTAAAAACCCCTTAACTGGCTTAACTTTCCTTTGACAACTATAATTAATAAAATGAACCACATATATCGTTCTGGTATCCATGCACCAGCAGAAGTTAAACATATATTATGTCACAAAATTTCGCGTTTATCTATAATCATTCAAAATGTTTCTGGGTCTCTGATTGCAGTGGAGTAAAATATATACTAAACATAGATTAAAGTTCTTCAAAATTGATATAGTCTAGGGTATCTTTGACATATGTCCTCTGTATTTTCCCAAGTTGTTGATCCAGGACTATGCTTGTCCCATTGGACCTTAACTTGGTCCACCAGGTAGTTCCTCAGCTGTCGAACCTACGTCCCAGAATACGTAATGGTTCGACCGTTATGATTCCCTTGTCCCATACCTGAAGATCCCGCTATAGTGGGTTGATGTGCTGCTTGGTCGTTGCTAATTACTGCATGAATTCTATGATTACCTTGATTGTTTGATATTGGTCCCTCCCCAGTCCTATGCAATATATTCGATGAAGCTTCTGGGCAGTCACTTTGAAAATGTGGTCCCCCACATCCCCAACAATTAAGCTGCATTGATCCTCTTGAATCAGGACGTGAATTTCTAGAGAACGAGCTTCGTCCTCTCATGTTGATTTCTCCCGAATTTCTTCCTCTATTGGCAGTCCCTCGAGATGTCCATGGGCTGGTGTTTGATGATCCCGCGGCTATAGTGTTTACTGCCATGCGAGCTCCCGTCCCTATATTTCTTGGGGCAAACCTGTTACCATAAGGTGGCCTCGAGCTACCCCCTCTGAAGAAGTTCCTGGGAGTCTTTCCTGGAAATCCTGATTGGATAGGCCCTGTTGGCCCCATATCCTTTTTGATCCCTAGGTGCTCTTCTGCATAACGACCACATTCGACTGCCTCGGCTATTGATGATGGCTTCCACATGCTTACCAAGGCTCTGATGCGAGGATTTAAACCAAATATAAAGCGTTCAGCCTGACGTTCATCTGAGTCTAAGTAGTGAATGTATTTTACCAGTTCCATAAACCTTATCTCGTACTCTTCCACCGTCTTACTTCCCTGAATTAACTTATGAAAGGCTCTTGCTTGCTGATGCTGAAAGTACGGAGGTAAATACTTTGCGCGAAACCTTTCCTCAAATAGTTCCCAAGGGGCATTATCTGATGTAAGGTGTAGTTGCTTTTCCAGATTTCCCCACCAAATCAAAGCACTTTCCTTTAGTTGGAACACGACAATATTTGTTTTTGCCGAAGACGAATATTCTCTTAACCTAAAGCATCTGTTCATTCCTTCCAACCATGCTTTCGCGCGTTCACCTGCTCAGCCTCCTGAGAATTCTGGGAGTCTGATTTTCTGAAGCTCCCTAGAGATTTCTTCTTCCGATCTTCTGGGCTCAAAATTCTTTGGTTCTGCTGAACCGGTAGCCAAATGTGGAGATTCCTCTTTGGTTTTAGCCTTAGTGGATTCTTTTAATGTCTCCAATAAGGCTTCCAAGGAGTCATTATTACAGTTAACTCTAGCGCTGGGGCGATTGATGTTGATAAAGGTCTCGGTGGTGACGCTGGGGATGATGATGATGATGGCGGCAGCATTAAAGGTGGTGATGCTGCCCGATCACGCCGTCGTCGCTCATACGTCTTCACCATTGTAATGGTTCCTGGACACATAATAAAATTTTATCAAAAATTATGAGGTAGACAACCAAATTTTAACACGTAACTTTCTTTTGCGACATTACATTTAGAAACGGGTATAGTTTTGCTATTTTTACCCGCTAGGCGGATCTTACTGGTACTGAGGTCAAGGAGGGTGGTCTCGCGACCTCCTTGTCCTAATGCAGGGTATTCTATCCTAATATGAATAATGCAAAAGTGTATGGTTATTAGCTCCTAAGGTAAGACATCTAAAGTTTATTTACCTAATAACGCTCATACAAAATAAACGTTAAATATCTCGATACAAAGTACGTCGGTAACATACCCACCATACCTCAATCAAGGTATTACATTTAAGGGAGGTCATACATATTTATATTCTGGATATATTACTTGGATATGGATTAAATATATATATATAAAAGCAACCAATACAGCAGAAGGGAGATATGGAGCAACTATTATGTAACCTATGTAAAGGCTTCTCATTTTAAGATATATACCAAACTTCCAACCTTGACCATTTCTTAATGTCCTTTAAAGATCTTATGATTATGTGCCTCAGACTTGTAGCTAGCTTACTGTGGCAGATTTAAACATCTTGCAACTTTTTTCCTTCCATAGAAATAACACAGGGACTTGGCCTTTCTCTCCATTGAAATCGAGATTCTTGACAGTGATGTTCTTCTTTCAGAATAGGTCATTTATTATTTACTTACATCTCAAACTTTGAGGATTATTCATATTTGTGTCTACAGTAACATATAGAAGTCTTACATTAAGATCTAAAATTATCAAGGGTTAATACAACCTCAATGTTTATCAAATCTGTGGAACCTCAATGTTCATCAAATCTGTGGACTAAACTTTCCTCCACAATAGAGTCTTGACATCAGATATACCTTTGAGCGAATTCAGTCCCCATATTTGGTTCAATCTTAGTGTTGACCATCCATAGTTCTACAAATATCTTTATAGCTTGAAACATAATCCTCTTCCTCATTCCTTTGGTCAGCTCCTTGCAGTGCATCCAGAAGATTTAGTAGATATATCAGTCCATGACATAATATCTCTCAAAGTTCTTAAAGAATGATTAGGTTCTTTACTGAGTCTCGACCATGAGAGTATAGTTCAGAGATGGCTCATATCTTGACTTCCTAACATATATATGAAGGCAATTTTTGAACTTCAGAGAAATTTAAATAACAAGTCTCATTCATAACAGCTTCAATCCTTAGTTCCTTTGTTGTCATCAAAACTTCACTTACTTTGTATTATAAACTCAGATGAGTATGCCCTAGTCCTTTACTCATGCTCGGTCTTCAAACCAGAGGACTGACAGTAATGACTACTGGACAAGTGATAAATCTCAGCGTCCACAGGCCTGATCAAGCTCGGAATAGAGGTTTCAGACTAGGCAGTTAGGTCTCGTCCTAGGTTCTTCCTCTATTAAGCAAAGATTTAAAGGTTGTCCTCTATTTTAGAACAGGTAAAATATGATTTGAACAAATGCTTTCAGAGATTTAACTGTGTCTTGTACATCAGCTCGGCCATTTCTGCATAATGAATCACCAATGAAGGACTGTTTCCTTCCTTGAATATCCTTCCAACATTCCCAAAACCATTTCTATTACCAACATTATCCAATTCCAAATTCAGTTGCCCAGCTTGTAGCCTAACAGGGATAACCACTGATGTACCAAGCTGCAAAGGAAGAGTTGACTATAACATTTCTACCCAATAGAAATTACGTTTGCCTGTTTCTTCCCAGAAGGTGAATCTGCCTCCACCACAGGAACAACGTCTGTAAAACTTATCTGGATATCCCGAATCTCTCCTTTATATAAGGCTGTTGATCCATCTCCTCCAACCACATAAGGAATCACGAGTGGCAATTATGGCACTACCGATATATTTGGAATGGGAACGTTTCTTAACTTGGGTACTTCAGAACTTCGAAAAGGATCAACCAAGACCAAACCTTGTCCTACTCCAAGTGGAAGATCATCAACATCTCTAAAAGATGTTCAGTTATTACACCAAAACAATGAAAAATGCATCCTTCAACTGTCTATGGACCAACAGGGGTGGAAATCCTAAACAATGATATTATTTGAGATGCACTGACTAGAGGAGTCACACTCGAAGGAAATGCCTCCAAATTCTCAGAATTAACAGAAAGATATATGCTTCCAATTGTCAATTTAAATGTGCATGGTTTACTAGCTCCATTACTACTTAAACAGGTTCGCCGACTATTCAGATAATTTCCTAAAAGTATGCCATCTAGCTGCTCATGAAATTCAACTAATCGCTTCCTTGTATCCAACTGATAAAAGAACTTTGCATCCTCATTTCGTATAAGGAAGCTTACCAAAATTCCCAAAATGTGTTTCCAGCATTTTGGGATCAAGTTCTTGATGCCATAAGTCTTCAATGAATGGATATAACAGCTGGAGCCCCCAAGTTACATAGCAGAGAAACAATAGATCTGGCATCAAGCCTTCTACGAACCCTCTTGCCAATAAATACTTCTACAGTAGGTGCATCATAAACCTGGGCAGGAGAGCCTGAATGTTGAGGTTTGAGGACGGCTACAGCACCCTTGATGTTGGGGTCAACGCCGAGCACCCAACCATTATCTGAATAACTGGGAATGGATAGAGCCAACCAATTGGAGTATATGGGTAACCTCCATAAACCAGCAACAAGCTTGATCAAATGAATTGGTAGCGGATATGTGCTTCAAGGAACAATAGGCAAGATAGTGATCGCTGGAGGCTAGGAAGTATACAAATCCTTAGACTGGGTTCAAAGAATGGTTTAAGTTGTCCCTAACTTGCATTCAATTTCCATTTTATATAACTGACAATTAAACACCAAGACTAACTATAGTAACCTTTATCGATTTCAGAAAACTAATGCGTGGTTTTTCCCCATTTTCGCTGGTTTGATGCTGCCATTCGTATTGAAACTGCACAATGGCAACTACTTACAGTGAAACCTGCTTCCAATGACTTTCCGACATGGGAACACAATATCTTTGTAAGTGTACAACGAGTTTAATTATTTGTTAAACAGACATGGTTAGGGAGAACAAATAGGAAAGATAAAGCTTGCAATGCAATTTTATTAACAATTTGATATACATTTATAGTACATTTGGTGACCATTGGGATTCAGATCCCAAGGTCTCTTGGATTGCTTTGTCCATTCGGCTTCCACGCTAACCCTTTAGGATTAGGTGTCCAACATTCCCCCCCTTAATCCGAAGGGTTATGTATGAGTCCAAGAAAAGAGCTGTAATACAAAATGTGCAATAATGCATGGCAGCACTAGGCTGAATGTGCTCTATGAAATGTTGGTAAAAAAGGGCGGTGGTTTAAGGATAGGCACCAACACTGGAACGCTTAGTGCAGTTCCCGGAACTCTTCCAAAATTCGCAAGAAGCTGTAAGTCTTCTGCTAGAGGAAGTGATCCTATTGTTTCAAAGAGGGAAACCTTCAACCATAAAGGGAGGCCTCACCCCATATAAAAGGTAAAACTTCAACCTGTAAAAGGGAAGTCTCAACCTGTGATGGTTTAAGGATGACCAACAACTCTGGAATGCTTATGCAATTCCTGGAACTCTTCCAAAACTGGCAAGAAGCTGTTAGTCTTCTGTTAGAGGAAGTGTTCTCAATTTTGTCTCCGGAACTCTTCCAAAACTGGCAAGAAGCTGTAAGTCTTTTGCTAGAGGAAGTGTCCCACATCGTCAACTGAATGCATGTTCAGGCATCTTTGTCTCTGGCTACAACTCTGAAACTGGTGTGGCAGGTTGTGGCTCAGGCTCGCTTGATGTGGCTTTGAAGCTTGTAGATGACCATCAGTTCCCCCCTTGTCAGATACAAGGTGAGAAGATGGAGAAAACTCAACTGCAAGACTGTTCAATATTCTGGAGCAAGTTCTGACATGTGTTTGAAATATCTTCTTGGCTGTTGATGCCCATTGCCAAGAAGCAATCCATCCTAGATGAATCTTTGTTCTTGCAGGGCGTTTGTTGCTGAAGCATCTGTGTGAAGAATGGCTGGTTTTATGGCAGTGCTTACAAGGATGAAGATCAAAACAATGATCTTTCAGATGGCCAACTCGATCACAGTGTTGGCATTTCACGATTTGTTGTTGTTGTTGTTGTTGTGGAAGAGGAGCAGAGTCTGGAACAGCTGAAGCTGAACTGTCATGAGTAGCAG
>APFE031577892.1:0-14637 GCA_000404065.3 Pinus taeda
ACACAATCGACGTAATGAAGGGGGGCTCCACCTCCCCCTCTAACCCCCTAGTTAACTACGTGGGCTAGTTGTGGAAAGAATATAACACAACCCAACATGGTGGCCATTCTCCTTTAGATTTCTCATTTCTTTTCAAGTCATGCTTAGGCTCAACTTTGTGCTTCGACTACTCATAACAATGCTCCAACTTTCAAATGGCCTCCTTCAACAATCTAGGCTCATCGAACTCAATCTAGTCTCTATATGGTATTAGCATTCCACCGACGAATCTCTGAACCTTGGCAATCTCCTCCTTGAGGTAAGGAACATATCGCAACAACTCCAAAAATCTGCTAGTATACTCATCATCTGTCATAGAACCCACCTGCAACTCATAAAACTCCTTAGCTTTGTCATCATAGTAACTCTCTGACAAGTACTTCTTCTTGAATATCCCCTCAAATGCATGCTAAGTCAAATCCTCCTCATGTATACCTTTTACATTCTTCATGTCTTCCCACCAAATATCAGCTTTACCTTTGAGACTGAAAGTGGCTATCTTTTCTTTCATGTTTTCTGAATAACCATGCAATCTAAATAATTTCCTCATGGCAAGAAGCCATGCCTCTGCATCATATGATTTCTTCATCTCTCCATCAAAGGTAAGACTCATTTGGCAAGTATCCTCTATCACTCTTCCGATAAGTATGGTAATGATGACAATCATGATACGTATTAGAACCAGAACTAGAATAATACCTGTGTCCATCACCTCTCCTATCTGGAGTGTCCAACAACCTATCATCCCTAATTGTTTTAGATCTATCCGACCTGTGACCATCATAATACCTATGTCTACTAGGATATCTACTGCCATATGCCCCATTATTTCTATCCTCCTGTCCATGGCTAATCCAAAGTGGCCCTTGTCGTTGCAATTCTGACAAACTTTGGAGTAGTATTTCATTCACTTCTTCTTTCTTCTCTTGTGCTTGCATGATTTTTCCATTGTCTGCTTTGCAACTCCTTATTTCTTCCCTAAAGCTTCTCAATGTGTCTACCAAATAATAATAATGCCCCACCCAAGCTGTTGATCTGATGCATAGGGGGATTCTATGTAGTCTACCACTTTTCTAGCCATTTGATATCTTTCTTGTAAGGCATACTATGTTAGCCAAACCAATTACAATAAACCAATGTACCTTAGAATAATTCAGGGAGGATACCTTGTCTGTAATATCATCAAATCAACGTGATACATATATAACATAATCACAACAACATATAGACATATATCAAATGAGTGTATCAATGCATAAACTCCATTCTAACTAGGGTCAAGTCATCAATGCAAGGCCATATAAACAATTCATGTTGCGACCTCATGCAAGACAACAACCTTTACTCCATTTAACATATTGCCACATCCAACTATTAACATGCATAAGCAATGCCTAATCAGCTACACACATGTATGAATGCATGTAGTCGATCATAAGTAATCAATTCTTGTAATCAACCTACAAGACTGATACATGTAATTGAAACATTTGAATAACACACCTAACATACAAGGATGTAGTCAAGCGACATATAATCAACATGTAAGTGACATATAACCATATGCAACTAGTCATAAAATTTCGATGATGCATCCCACAAAATCACAGCAAGTTCCTCATGACAACCTCACTACAATCATGATCAACATTATGTAATGAAACAAGCACATGGAATGCAAGTGTAAAAGACACACATGCAACTGACATGCATGCATGACCATGCACCTTCACCCAAGGAGAGTGCAACCATGATCTGATACTAATTTGTAACACCCCCTCCTCCCAGGTCCACCTAAGCAACCAACCACCCGGGAAGACATGAGATGAGATAGGTTACTATAAGGGATTCAATCTCCTTGGTGACATTAAGGAAATGAAATTGATGGAAAATCACACACAATTATCCAACATCATAAACAAAGCCCTCCTGAGACAAGTCAACCACTCAGATAGCTTGTCCCTAGGTCCCACTGTTATTCTGGATCTCTTAGGCCATAGTCACTCTCATGCTATGGGCAAGCACTGACAAACAACCTAAAGTCACTCTGATAGGCCTTTGTGCCAATGACTGTGGAATTTCTCAGCATACCTGTGCTAGTGACCCCAAGATTTGAGCCACCTTTCTAACCCATAATCCCGACTTCTTCCTAGAACTTACTACAACCTTTAGAGTCCATCAAATATATGATAACAATAATAATAAATCAAAAATCAACCTCAGGGCTAGGCCTGAGCATCCATAACCGGGACTAAAATTATGTCAAACACTTGGCATCAATGCAACCTACAGGTCTAGGATATAAGATAGAGCATAAATGACCAAAAGAACTTATGGAACATAACTAGAAGGATCACCTCCTTCTCCATTGAGCTATTATATCATTAATTAAGTCTTGCATCCATCGATTTAAAAATTACAAGTACATACATGAAATAATCATGACATGAAAGAGTCACATAACCATGCTTACAACCAGAATTAAACCATATAAATATCAGAGATATTACAACCATTAAATCCACATATAAACAACTACAAAAGTAAGAGAACTTATCTTTTTTTAATCATTAACAAATCTGACCAGGTTTGGGACTTCCACATACCAGCTGACCATAGACATGGTTGAACCGAATCTCTCTTTCAACTAGTCAACCTCATGCCATATTCCAAGCATGAATGTGGGATCTCATAGAAAAACTAATCCAATAACAACCATGGGAATCGAGAGGTTAAACCACCTCCACCCACACCAAACCATGATCACAACAAAACTAGTGCTTTGATCACAACCGAATAGAACTTGGAATGCCATTTGGTATCCATCACTATCCTTGAGGCACTTTCCATGTCATTTTCTCTCAAGCTTTACTGCAACCCAATCCTGGATCACTAGGCCCTAAATCGAGACCATTCTCTTAGACTTTACCACAATCCAAACCTAGATCACTAGGCTCTAAACTGAGACTTCTCCCTCAAGCTTTACCATGTATCCCACCAAAACTAGTCAAGGGATTCCTATGCCTTTGGGAATGAACCTTAAGACCACATCAACCGTGGATTGTAAAATCCATCCAACGAACCAAAACTCAAAACCGAAATAAACATCCCAGCACCATGACATCTAGAAAAAGGAAAGGCTAGGATGAAAACCATTGTCATAACCCAACAAAACCATGCCCCCAACAACAAGACAACCGTAGACCAGCATGCAAGGCCATGTATGTCCAAACCAACTGGGAAATCACACATTGAAAAGGTTACCTGCAAGTTTTCCTACAGAAGTTGCCTGATCCTGATTTTCCTTCCGTTCCCCTTGTTTGCTTTTCCTTTCTTGATCCAAAGCTATAGTGCTCCAAGAAAACTCTAAGTGAACAAGATTGAGAGAGAGAGAGAGAGAGAGAGAGAGAGAGAGAGAGAGAGAGAGAGAGAGAGAGAGAATAATGGGAGATCTCCAAAATTTATATGACAAAAGGTTGAACTGACAAAAACCATGAACTAATCCTGAGAAGCCTTTTTATGAATGAGACCTCTAATTTCTTCATTTTTCATTATTTTCCTTCATTTTCCTCCTCACGTGAAACCTGTGACCTTTCACCTTACTTTTCTCCTAATTTCCTTTATTTTCATAGATAAATGTGCCAGAAATTCCTTTTTGCCTTTTAATGCCTTATCCTTTGCCAATTTTCCTTAGTCAAAACACACATCCAGTGATGCCCACCAAGATGTCTTTTCCGAACATTCAGCTTGGAATAAGTGTCCCTTAACCATGGTCTTTTTTTTCCTTTAGTAGCTTTTATTACATGAAATTTTCACTAGTGGTGTTACAATGAATAGAAGGAAATAAAAAAAAAAAGTGAATCTTTACCTCAAAGAGTAGAGGGGGATTCACTAACGCCTTTTCTCTTAGGTTGGACTTGTGTCAAGTAAAGAGAAAAATCCAAAATAAATCATTAATAAAACCTTCGTAGGGATGAAATGGATTTTTCATGCATATTTAGACATTACTTGAATTTTTCCAACTTCAACCATGTATTTGAACTACTATACCCTCAATTTACCATGTTTTGAGCCAATTATGTCACCAATGAGGGAAAAATCCAAGGCATAACAAAGCATTTTGGAGTAGAACCATCCCCCTAAGAATGGAAAAAAGTGGCCGAAAAAGTTTGGGCTTAGAACCGCAAACAAATCAAACATGAAAGAGAAATATTTTGAAGGACTTGCACACATAGAACTAAACATGCAGATGTTTTGGCTAAGTTGAGTTTGTTTTCCTCTTCATCTTTAGGCCTAGAAACCTCACTCCCATCCATGCTATCTAGGGATTTTTGTTTATATGAACCATCCCCTATCCTCTTATTCTACATTTGGTCCTAGTGTTTTCAGAATATGCTTATCAGGGAATTTGTTTACTAGCCTTTCTCACTCAACATTGTGTTTCAACAACTTTCATTGTGTACTTTAATACTAGCTAATTCTTGCTTCATACCTTTCACCAAATCTAATGGTTCCAGTGTGTTAGGTGATGCTTCTTATTCCAAATGCACCTATATTTGTTCTCCTCCATTGTGAGTGCTTACAAATGTTTCTACTATCAGTGCCCTATTCTTTTCTCTATACTCTCTATGTATAAAAATAATTTATTTTTGTTAATTTGCAATAGTAATTTGGCTCGTAGGACTTAGTATTATAACCTAAATATTTGAAACAACATGTAATGTACATCCAAAATACAGTATATATATATATATATATATATATATATATATATATAGTATATAATATATATAATATTTATATAATTTATATATTATATATATATAATATAGATATATATTATATATACACACACACACACACACACACACACATACACTTAGTTAACTATGACCACTTGCCAAAGGCCTAAAACACTAGAGTACTCTTGACATGATCTATTTCCTTAATATAGGATACTTGTTTACTCAGTGTTCCTAATATTTCTTATTCAAAATCTCATGATGATATAGGTTGGACCCTAAAACCTACATTTATTTTATTGGCCTACAAGTTTACATTAGTATTAATGTTTGTATATGTATATACTTTTCAATAAGGTTTATAACCATATAGTTTTTTATGCTTACAAAGTGCATCCTCACATTTTTACAACCTTATCACATATAATGGTTTTGTTTCATTAAAATTAGGGCCTTGGGCCCCTTTAACTTCTCCATGCTAACAAATGGGTATTCTATGGGCACTTATTAGAGCATAAATAACACCATAAGGAAGAACGAAAGAATCGGGGTAAAAGAAAACATCGAAATCATAATGGGTCAAATGATCTCTAAATGAACATGCATGAAGCTTACCTACTATTGATGGTGTTGACGGTGTTGGATCTACCAAAATTTAGGGGACCTTCTTGGTATGAATTCCCAATTAAACCTTACAACATTTGGTGTAGGAGTCCCATTTGGTAAGATGTCCCGGTTGTCATTATCTTAAATATTTTCCTTTGCTCTTGCTTTTCAGTGAGTGAGAGTGGTTTGCTTTTTCTTTGAACAGTGAGGTTCATGTGCTTGGTTCTTGTTTAGTGTCACTTGTGTCAAGGTTCTTTCACTACAGAGTGAGAGGGTGAGGGTGAGTCTCAAGTCGAAAGGGAATAGTCCCAAATCTGTTAGAGACACATAACACAACAAGACATTCACATTATTTGGCGGAGCAATCCACACAGATGTGGCAGTCAAAAAACACAAGCTGAACAGATAGCACATACAACAACCAGCGGAATAGTCCACATGAGTGGGATGGTCATTATAAAATTTTTATGAGAATGAGTCTATCGAGTGTTCGGTGGAATATTCCACATAGGAGAGACAACAATAACAACTGATACACACATTTCCAAAAGTATATATACTAGAACAACCAAAATAGTTCAATTATCTTAATACAGCTTAACGCAACATGCATTACAAGCATCCAAAGAGTAATCTTACAAACAAGTACAA
Source organism: Pinus taeda (assembly GCA_000404065.3). NCBI lineage: Eukaryota > Viridiplantae > Streptophyta > Pinopsida > Pinales > Pinaceae > Pinus > Pinus taeda. The sequence continues at coordinate 6,039 of APFE031577892.1, forward strand.
TACATGTGTGAAAATGTGTTGGCTTGTTAATAGGCTTCTGAATTAAGCGAAAGTCCCAAGACACATCGGTACACCATACATCACTAACCCTGATAGGGGGCATTAGAGCCACTGCTTGCTCCTCAAAGAAAAGACTACAAACTCTCAAGGTTATGTGGGAGAAGCCAAGGTGAAAATTATTTTGCATGTACAAATGAGGGGTATATATAGCCAAGGGTGAAACTAACCCTTGTGATTGTTCAACTTCCCTCATGATTTTTTGACTTACATTATTCTTCGACTTTACATGACTCTTCAAATTTACATGTTGTTCTCTTGGAATTCCATGTTACATTACAACAATATGGCCCATAGTAGTAATGTAGTTGAGATGACTCATGACATGGCTTGACATGATAGTGCTGGTATTCTCATGCTGATGGTGGTGTCCATGTAGAGCTGTAGTGTTGCTAAGTGGTGAGTGTGCTCTTGGTATATCATAGCTTCACCTCCACATGGCAAGGTGTGCAGAGTCTTTGATGGTCATGGTGTTCACTTGATGTTGCACATACATGTATCTCCTTTTCTATTACTTGGCATGCTTCATGTGTTCATCTGTTTATGAAATTATTTTCTAGCATAAGCTCCTTGTTCATCCCGTTCGTCATCACGCCATGTCTCATCCATGTACCATATTTGGAATCACTCATGATGATACAACATCAAACATAGAAATCTCCTATTCTACCATGATGCATCATCTTTTGTTTTCTGGTGCAAGTGACCGAGAGAGGACAACACCTAGAAACTACACATAGTACATTTCAAGCCGAGATGTTGGCTCTGGAGCACTATCAAGGAAAATTACACGGAGGTCACTAGGAGAATGAGATGAGAAGTCCAGAATAGTAGTGAGCATCTACTAGATCTGGCTCAGCTAGAGGGCATAACCACACAAATTTTCCAGGCAAGTAGCGTAGGTAGCAGGGAGGATACTGGTAGTGAAAACTGCACAGATTCTCATGGGAGGCTAGTAGTGGGCTACTGGAACTTGCTCGACAAAAATCTGCAGAACTGGGAGGTAGTCCTACATGATGTTTTTGTATAGTTTCTGGGTTGAGAAGGGTGTTGGGAAGGTCGAGGTCAACCCATGAAAACTGCACAATTTTCAAGACGAGCAGCAGGGCGGCTGACAGGGGGAATGGCTAATAGAACTGCGCAATTTCGAGGACAGTGCAGTGACAGGAAGTGGGTACCTATTCTTCATGTCTACATAATTTATTTAGTTAGCATAGCCAGGCATGATGGAAGCTTCTGCACAATTTTTTGGAGGAGAGAAGCCCGAGGTCACTGCTCAGTCAAAATCTCTAGTTAACCAACGGGAAGCTTGATAGGTTTTCTTGTAGCATTGTAGATTGAGATGGCTTGCTGAGAAAATTATGTGTTTTTCTAGGTGACAGTTCGTTGGGTTGATTAAAATATTGTGCTGTGCAGACTACCTGGGAGGCAGCCTTAAGATCTACACAATTCTGGGCAGTAGTACATGATCACTGAGGTCTGAGACTGCACAATGCAACTTAGCGGAGGTCCAGCTCTTGGAGGGTGGTCCGGTCAATAGAGTTTCATCAAAATGACTAAGTGTGTGAGTGAGTGAACTTGTGCATGCATGACCTTGCGAACATACTCTCTATACGACTTGGGGACAAGACACCTTGAACCAACAAGAAAGCATGCTCATTGAAACTGAACAACAGGTGCAAGTGACAAGTGTGAACTTGAGATAGATCTTTGAACAACCGTGACGAAAATTATGCAAAATTGGATAGAAATTCATGTGTAAGTGTGACAAATTCTTACATAGAGAATACAACTTGCACACACAAAGATGAACCGTGAACATAGAGAGAACATGACTGCAAGCAGACATTGTGACCAACATACTAAAAGATGTCCATTGAACAGTCAAGTGAGGAGGGTGAAAAGATTCGATACGATCTCATGGGATGAGCTGAGTGTTTTCAAACATCAAGGAAAAACCCAAGGAAGGCTTTGAAATTGGATGTAGGCCAAAATCTTGGAGGGCTTTGCAACTGTTGCAACACTCGGCGACACACTGGTTGAATACTAGCTTCTCTGTTTTGGTCCATTGATAGCACAAGGCCTTGGTCTATCAGGGAGTATTGAATCATTGTGTGGGTTACTTTGGCTTCCCCACTTACCCCATGGATAGACATGGTTCACCTTTTTCTAACTCAATCAAACACAACAACAAATTTAAGCTCGATCATAGTGTTTCAAAATCACGAAGGGTTGTTTGGCTCATGAGTTAAAAATTTTCAAAGTATATGTTTTCATCTGTAGTGTTGCTCCACTTCCAACAGGCCTAGATAGAACCTCGGTAGAGTCATGCAAGGACACATGCATTTCTCCACTGCTAGTGAGCCTAGTCAGTACCCTAGTCATGTTGCATACTTCACCTCTCTACGTAGGAAGCCTTTCTGTTCCTTCGCCTTTTCATTTTTAAAAGAGGACTATGCATAGGCACTTATTTATTTTTTGGTGCAGAAGAGGGATCTCAACTTATTGAGAGAAGAAGAGGTTATTCCTTCAGAGAAACATGTAGGACCTTTGACATAGGTTTTCTCATTTATATTTTCCCCTTCTCCATTTCTACTAGTTCGATGAGCTTGAACACATAGAGAAAAAGGCCGAGTACAGACATGGGGTTTCCCAATGTGGACACAAGTTCATGGATGGACCCAAGATTCCCTTGGAGAAGGCTCATATTTTTCATCAGGACTTTATTGACCAAAGGTTATAACCAAGAACAGAGAAGATGAACATAGGACTAGCCAAGTGTTACAGTGTCACAAGACTCTTTGGATCTCAGCCATAATCTCATTCAAAAGTAAGAACTCAGTAGAGGCCAACACTTATTGACAAACCAAAAATAGCATGATACTAAGAAAATGAACAAAACGGGACAAAATTAGTAATCAAAGTGAAAAGACAACAAGCAGTAAACAGACTATGTACATGGCGCGGGGCGCGGCCCCAACTTACTGAAAGTAGTTTTTGAGATCCCAGCCATTGACAGAAAGGTTTTCAATCCTCCTGTCAAGTGATTATAGATGGTACATGTGTGGGCCAAGCTTCTCCTAAACAATATATGGACCAACCCATAGGGACTGGAACTTCGTATGTTTTCCTTTGTCTTCACGGTGTTTGTCCCATTTCAAGACCAAGTCAACCACATCAAAGTTAGCATTCCTTGCAGACTTCTTGTCGAACAATCTCTTCATATGGTTCAGGTGGAGTGCGAACTTTTCTTTTTCTTTCATCCTTTATTCCTACAACTTGTGAAGTGTATCCATCCTACACTGAACTAGCAGACAAGGTTTTCCTTTTGATTCTTGGGATAACTGGAGCATAAGCAAGTAGATATTTGGTGGAAGGATGGCTTCTTTACCATAAAATAGAAAGTATGGCGAAGTTTTCAGAGAGGGTTTGGGTGTTACGCAGTCATCCCATAAGGCATTCATCAAAGCACAGTGTCAATTATGTTGTTCAAAGTAAATGGTCTTCTTGATCATGCAGATAAGATTTTTATTTGTGGATTCTGCGAGACCAATTCCCTATGTGCAGTTGTTAGATGAGTGTTTAAGCATGATACCATACTACATTGAAAACCCATAAAGCTTTAAAGATGAAAAGTAAGTTGCATTGTCAAACACAAGTGATATCGAAACACCAAAGTGTGAGATGATGTTTTGTTGAAGGAAACTGATGACTTCCCTGTCATTCACTTTCTTAAGCAGAACTTCTTTTGTCCACCATGTGGAATAATTTGTACCTATGAAGATGTAGCAGTGTTGTTTTGATGAATGTGGGAAAATTTACCCAATGATGTCTAGGCCCCATTGTTGGAATGCTTCAGTCACTATAATAGGGTGAAGTGAGGCTACTTACCTTCATGTTTTTTCATCGCGTCGCTGACAGAATAGGCATTTGCAGGCGTAAGCATGTGCATCCTTGAACAATGTGGGCTAGTAGAAACTGCCTCGCATAATTTTGTGCGGAGTGGTATTTTTTGCGAAGTGGCCCCCGGTTGGTCTATCATGCAATCATGCAAGACCTTCTCTTAATCATGTGCCTCGAGGCACCTGAGCAAAATTTTGTTACTGTGATTTTTGTAAAGCACTCCATGCACCAACTAATAAGATAAATATTTGAGGCAAAGTTCCCTCTTCTATCTCATGGAGAAGTGCCATGCTCAAGGTACTAGAACACATCTTTGTACCAAGAGTTTCTGCATGAAGTGGGTGGTACTCGCTCTACATCATACATCTCGATTTCTTGCTCCCAACCAATGAGCTCTTCCTCTTCCTCCTATGCATGAACTACTTCAGTTGTGAGTCTATCGAGACCGTGACCCTTGATAGTGTGAATCAGCTTAATTTCAAGGTCATACTCTTGCAAGCCTCTCATCTAGTTCACACGTCTTTCAACTAGATCTTCTTGTACAAGCATTGATCGAACTGCTTAGTGAGGCACATAAACTATGAAATGGTTCTTCAACATGTAGGGTCTGAAGTGTTTCACCACCTTATATATTGCATATGCCTATTTTTCAACAACAAGGTAGTTGAGTTCGGGTCCCTACATTCTTGCACTCATGAAGGAGATGGGACATTTGTCATTTAGCTCATCCTTCTGAGTGAGTACTGCAGCAAGCGAGTTGTCAAAGGCGAAGGTGTATTGAAAGAACTTTTTGTAAAAATCTCGATTGTAAAGTGTAGGCACATCTGCTATAGCCTAATTGATATGGGTGAATGCACTCTTTTCCCTCTTTCCATAGTTGTAGACTGCATCCTTCTTTATCATGTCTTTCATATGTTTGACTATCAGTGTATAATGCGAGATGAACTTCTCAAGAAAAATTATCTTTCTCAAGAAGGACTACATTTCTTTCTTGTTGGTTGGTTGAGGAATCTGTGTAATGGTCCAGACTCAGTCTAGATCAACCTTGATCCCACTTCTAGAAATGATGTGCCCAAGGAGGCTCCCCTCAGACACTGCAGATATGCTCATTTTGGGATTCAAGGAAATCACGTATTTCTGGGATCACTAGAATATCTTCTTTAGATGGCATATGTGGTCTAACCATTTTATGGGAAAGAGAGTCACATCATCAAGTATCTAATGAGTCCATGGAAGGCAATGTCCATGGCATTTCTTGTCATCGGCTTCATCTTGCAGAGACTGCTCATGCTCATCTTTGTCAATCAATGCATCCTTGAAGACATGAATGTTGGCCATGAAGTGTAGTATCTGTTGATCATAGTAAAAAATGCATAGATTAGTTATGTTCTTAGGGACACAAGGCTTATACAAAATTTCAATAGTAAATATATCCCTATGTGGTGACATGCCAGAAGCTGCATTTCATAAGGAATTGGCAGCTGCATTACATGTTCTTGGGACAAAAATGATATTGAATGCTTGGAAGTTAGAGATTAGTCGTTATACCTATTGTTGTTAACTTTTGAGATGATGTGATAGACAACGAATGCTGTTACACACCTAACATACCACAATTTCTTAATCACCTACCACTTTGAATGCAACAACGTTGAGGTTAATGCCCTTCTGCAAGCCCAATATGATTTCTTCATATTCAAGGGTGTTGTTCATGCACTCAAACTCCAAGCAGCTTGAGATCAAATTTTTCCTATGTTTTGGGTCTATCAAGGTACCCCTAGCTCCAGATCCATCCTATGTCTTTGATCTGACAAAATACATTGTCCATAACTCATATGTACATATACTGCTTGATGCACTTGTACTATTGTTTCTACTACTACTATTACTACTATTATTACTACTACTGCTACTACTACTAATAGTGTTACAATGTACTGTACAAGTTTCATGTCCATCAGTTGGCAAGGGAGGATACCCAACTGCACGTCTGGTGGGGTTGGAGTTGGCCGTGTGAGATAACACCCTAGCATTTTTTCCAAGAGGCAGTTGCCAAACATGAGTTTCGTGAAGGCCAATGGTTCATTCTCACCATTGATGGGAGTGACATTGTGTTTCTGGGAAAACTAGTGTCTTTTCGATTGACTAGCCCTCTAGGTTTGGCAGCTACCCTAGAAACAACAGTTCAAAGTAATTCAACGATTTCTTCTATGCGCAATAGATAAAAGAAAGATGAGTGGACCAACCTGGAACTTCCTCTTAATCCTTTTCTCGATCTTCCTACCCCTTGACAGAGCTCGCAACTCCTCTCCATACTTATCCCATTTGAAGAGTACCTGTAGAAACACAGTAGAAAAGAACCATGAAAGCAACTTGATCTATTGTAACATAAACACTACAGAATCAGATGTATAATGAACATGCAATGGCATTCACAAATAATAAGATTCACAAGTGCACAATTATACGGAAGAAAACTTGAATAACTTTATTAAATAGAAGGGAGAATTACAACCCGATTGTCTGATCTAGCGTCATCCTCCCAGCGTCAATCCCTCTTCACCTCATGAAATAGAAAGATCACACCAACAATACAATGCTCTGATCTCAAACACAAACGATCAACACTTCCTTGCAATCCACAATATTCCAGCCTCTAGATCTCTTAGATGAGGGATCCATTTATAGATGTGTGCAAGCAGGGAAAATTTTAAGAAGCACCCTAAATTTATATGTATAATAAATGGGCTAATCCCCATCATACATAGGAAAAAGGGGAGGTGATTTTATCAATAATATAATATGTATATATACTTTTTTTAGCGAATCTCTCACCAGATTATATTATCTTGTACAGTGATGGAGAATCTTTCACTGAATTTTAAAATCTTATAAGATCTTGGCAAATCTTTTACTGAATAATAAAACATTGTGAAGTCTTGGTGAATGTTTTGTTAAAGTATGAAACCATATATGATAATAAGAAAACATATTCATTAAACAGTAATATACTAACATACATGTTTGGAAAAAGAAACATAATTTTCTCTTCCTACAAACAATGTTCCGAGTTTCAGTGGCCATGTTTGTCAAGGTCCTTACAATACACTCTTTCATATCCTTCTATTAGTTTTGATAATATTCCACAACAAAGTTCTTGTAGGTGTTGATATTGAAAATGAGTTCTGTCAAGGTATGAGAGATTAATCTTTTCTCTACAACTTTTGTCAAGCTACCACATTTTTCAAGTTATCAAATTCTTTTCTTATTCCATAGACTCCAACTGCGAGATAAAAAAAAACACATCAAGTTTGTTTACCCCAATACGCCAACAAGTAGCAAGCGCCAACTATATTATATAAGAAAGTATTAGGTATCCCAAGGGCTTGAAGGGGATATAATTGAAATAAGTGACCACTGTGAGAATCCTTCCAATCAATATATGAATATATAAATGTAGATTTATTATTATTTTAATTGGAAAATATTCAATTAAATAATAAAATTTAATTACGTCTCTCCCAATATAAATTGCTTATTAGCATAATTCACTACCCTCATAGGTCTCGCACTTTTTAACAGTGTTGTAACATGTAGATTAATTTCCCTTTTGGTGAACAATCTCCACCTTTTAGGACAATATGGTGTAGTGGATCCAACCCCTATAGATCATTAGGAAAAACTAAGAATAGCACAGAAGATGAAAGGTTGTACAAACCGACTGATTTTTCAAACAACTAATCCAACATCAATACCTAAACTTTTTCATGAAGACATCATATTGAGAATGTTTGAAAAATGGTGAGAAATATTCTGCAAGGGTGATGTGGAAAGAGTGATAACGTTTCATTGTTTTGAATTATTTTTATTAAATCAAAAAAAGTTAAAAACCAATATTAATGGAGATATTGGTATTTTTTACTAAATTTTGTGAAGTGACTAAATGTAGCTTTAACCATTCATCTTAAGATGTTTTTACAATATAATTTCCTAAGTCTGTTTAATATCTTCATTATCATGAAAACCAACCTATATCCATCTTAACTCCACATCTACCACTCTTAGGGGGATGAAATCTATTTATCCCTCTGAGCACTTGGTAGACCAAGAATTAAGATGGATCTAAGATGATAGAATTTCCCCTTTAAATAGTCTATGCTCCACATCTACCACTTTTAGGGGGTTGAAATCTATTTATCCCTCTGAGCACTTGGTAGACCAAGAATTAAGATGGATCTAAGATGATAAAATTTCCCCTTTAAATAGTCTATGCTCACATGAATAACATGGTATTACCATGGGTCAATACCATGGGTTATCATAAACCTAGAACTTAAAAATTACTATTAGCAATTTAAAAAAATTAATAAAATTTGTAATTGATTTTTATTTTATTTTTTATTTTAACCAAGTTAAAATTTTTAACATACATTAAATTACAACATCCATTTTTACTCTTGATCCACCAAACCCCGAGAGGGATCAAATATTTTTTTACTCTATGCTAGTTTGCATATCACGATATTTGATCCCTCTCGGGGCTTAGTAGATCCAAAGTAAAGATGGATCTATGCTGGTTTAATTCCCCCATTTAAATAGGCTACATTTCACGTGAATACCATGGGTCAATACCATGTGC